>VZTV01047973.1:0-10878 GCA_013400875.1 Anhinga rufa
TTTTTTTTTTTTATTAGAGGCAAAAAGAAATCTCTGCAAAGATAAACAGGGTAACAGAGACATCTGTAACTATAACTGCAGCAATAGTACTTCACAGGCTTTTCCTCTGGAAAGTCAGGTTTATGTGAACTGTTTTTTACTCCTGTAGAATACTTCAATCAAAGTTTAAGCCATACTGGGTAGCAAAGTCCTTTAAAGATCATTCGATCCATTAGTTTAACTTTGTGTGAGCTAGTCCCCTCTGACCACCGCTCCTGTTAGCCCTACCTTGCACCTCTCCCTCCTCTAACAATTTCCTCTGCTGGCATGCTTTGAGCTATGATTTGCTTTGATAATCTCTCCCATTTGGTTAATTCCAGCACCTTTGCAAAGTGCTGCCATTTCAGTTCTTTGAATATTGCATGTAATATAAAGAATCATACCATTTCTCATTACACAGGAGCCATTAAGATGGTTTTCCTGTTCCTCTGGAGAAGACTACCCTGCAGGTTGTCTTTTCAGCCTTTGCTAGGTGATACTGCCTAGGTTTAGGGAGGACTAAGATGCATTGGTTGAATTTTTTGTATCCTATTTTAAGTACAAAATTTCCTGATGATATAACTTCATTTTAAAAAACACAAAACAAAACAAAACAAAATAAAAAAATAAAAACCCAACCAAACCAGCTCTCTGTGTTTTGGCTATATATACAATACAAAAGTGTCTCAGGCCTATTATTAATGATCCCAGTTTATTTTCTTTTTTACTTCAGAAAAATCAAATAATTTCTGCGGCATGATTTCCCCTTAGAAAAACTCCACTTAGCCATACACCTCCAGACCTAACAGTCTACCAGCTTTACAAATTGTTATGATCCATATGATTGATTTGTTCTTCTCCTTGCCCTGTAATTTGAAACATCTTCTACCACACAGCCTGTTGTACGAGTGTCCTTGTAAGGGGAGATACCCTAAGGCCTTCCCTCATGCTCCACGTGAATGTGGAAACATGGATTCATTTAGTCTTTCCACTTACTTATATATAAGTACTCTGTGATTATCTGTTGGTCCTGTAGACTCTCTGTAAGGCTTTCTGTTGCTTATACGTGGCAAACAATCTTTTTGGTAGTTTTCATGCCTTTAACAAGTTATTTTTCAAGATTTTATTGGAACATTGTAATATTTTTATAGTTAAGCACAGTATGTAGATTTTTCTAGTTTCCTTTCTTGGACCTTCTGAATATCAATTTCCTAGTTAGTAATTTCTTTGACCCTTCTATTTAATGACACCTTTTATTTCCCCATTGAAATCTGTTTTGATATGGTAGTGTGGATTTTTACTGAGCCTCTAATTTGACATTTTTAAATTAAAATTATCCCCATTACATCTAAATGTACTTTACCCTTGTGAATGGTCCTTTCCACTTCCTTTCGATGAACTCATTTTAACATAGACCTTCTTTTTAAGTTAGGCAGTAATATAATGAATTCTGCTGTTCTTGTCAGAATATTGAATCTAATTACATTATAGTGACCTAAAGAGTTAGAGAGTAGCTCTTTGACAGTAACATTCTGAACTAGATACTGGGTACTCTTTCAGATCAACTCAAAAATGTCTTCTTTTCTTGTGGTTCCCTGAGTAGCTGTTATATCGGACAGTCATTTGTGGTTTTTAAAAATTTACATTTGGAATCATGTTTAACATGTCTTCACAGGGGATAATAAAATTTTTCCATTATAATTGTATTTTTTAAGTGGTGTGTTCTATGACATACTTCACTGAATAAATTTCTTAGATTCAGATACTAAATTCTTACATCTATGGCTGAATTCTGAGAATACAAAATGACTCAATTACTATTTAAAATTGTTCTTCAATATGGAACATATCCCTCACAAGTGGATGGAAGGGGAAAAAGGTGCAATGAAACAGTAGCAATATGCTTTCCTTAGAGTTCAAAAAATCTCTTTTACAACTTTGACAGTACAGTTGTATGCTTTTACTCCTTGTATTCTTCCTTTGTCCCATTCTGTTTCTGCCTTTTTCAGATGCCATTCTCTTTAAATTCTGTAATTAGTCCTGAAGTTCGATTTTCATATTCCCATTGATTAAATTGGGAGTAAAGAAAGACATTTCATAGAAAGACCAAAGCACTAAGCAGCCGTGTCCACAAGCAGCTAGTACCACTAGGGGCAGCCGTAATGATTTACAAAATAAATTCTATTAAAACACTGAAAGACGCGTTCTTTGACTGATATGCAGTAGTGGTCTGTTTAACAATGTTCTTTGAGAGACTGCCACTTTCCTATAAAAAAAAACATACTTAGAGGACAAAACGAAATCTTTTAAAGAAATGTGGAAGACCTATTTTCTCTTGCTTAGTTCTTCATCCTTCATTAGGGCAAGAGTCATAATTTTATCCTAGTCAGTCTATCCTATACATTGACAGCCATGGCATCAGAAAAATGTCTGTACGTCAACCCAGAGCCTGATTCCTATATGCCAGTTTTAACACACATGGAAAGGGAATTTGACCAATTACATTATTTGTTAAAATTTTATGTATATGAAAGAGTTTAATGTTAATAACTCAAGATATTTTTAATTAAAAGCCCAATGACATAAATTGCTTTGTAAACAAGTAAAGGTACAGAGTATTGAAAGTTACATGAACGTTGTTAAAATGTGGCAAATCAGAATACAATTTTGCTTAAAGTACAATTTGCATGCTTCAAGAACACAAAATCTCAAAAATTGAATTGCTACAGAAAGGGAAAAATATTGACTGCTAGCTGTAATGTTCTCATATTCTCCTTTAAATTTTTGTTTCAAAATTTTATACAGGGTGCTGAATGAAGGGTTAGTTTTAACTATCGGTGGGACTGAGTAATATACCCAGAGGTAGGAGAAGTAGAGGTTCAGATCTCCATTCTCCCGATTTCAGCCCATGCCATTCCAAGGCAAGCTGTCTCCACCTCCTAATATGCAAGGGTTAAGAAACTGATGCCAGTGATAGCAGTTAAACCTCTTTTGCAGATAAAAGTAGTCAATGCACATCCCTCATTGCAGGCTACGGCTCAGTCACTTTTGGGAAAAATGACCCCAAGAACAGCTCCTCATTTTCTAAAAGGCTTGTAGATTTAAGCCAGGGTTTTTTCTGAATGTGTAAGAGAAGCCTTGCTGTTTGAACACACATATTCATTCCTTGAAAAGTCTAAAATGTTTTTTACTTTTGCTTGATTTGATTCAGTTGCTGACCAAACTAAAAATATACTTTAAAAAATTATTTATATCCCAAATCCCTTTTATCACAGCAACGAAGACTGGAGATGCAGCTGTAAATGACGTGATGGATTTATATAACCTTAGAAGCCCATTCTGTCAGTGCTCACCTGGTATACTCATGACTGATGCCTTAAAAGAGCATTAAACTCCAAAAAGCCATACACCCACACATCTTTGTGACCCCACAGGCAGGAAGAACGTAAAGAAAAACAAATACTGGTTTAGTTTAATAAAAATGTTATAATATTTAGTTTAATAAAAAGATTTAAAAGCGGTGTCTGTACTCTTATGTACATACCCTCAGAAAAAATGTAAATAATCTCCATGGTAGCCAAGTTACATAAAACATTACGGTTTAGCCCACAAAGGATAATAAATCTCAATTTGTGTCAGAGAACCCTTACGTGTAATGAAAATGTACACTTCTGTGCCATCTCTCAACTCATCTGAACAGTTATTGAAAAGGTAAAATAGTGTCAACTCGTTCAAAATAAATAAATAGATCATACGGCTTAAATGCTCTCAAGGAATAAGGATTTGATAACATCATTGAAGACTCAACTAATCACTGTAAAACAGACAAGTTATAAACAGGACTTATTCTTTACCCTTAATAGTGACTGAAAAAAAAAGAGGAAATCTATATGAAGATATCTGCTCATCAGCACACCTTTTTCTTGCAAAAGATACCTGTACTACACAAAAAATAATAATACTTGTTTTAAAAGTATAGAAGGATGATTTCAAATTCAAACAGTTATCGCTTTTTTACAAGGGAAATGATTTTAGGAAATGTAAAAACAGCTAGAAAACAAATTTTTTTAAAGGGTGGTCCTAAGTTTCATATATCCTGAAATAAATTTTAAAAAACCTAGGGCAAATCATTTGTCAGTGTCAATTTACAGCAGAATATAGGAGGGACAGAGAAGGGCAAGGAGCATGATCAAAGATAAGGAATGGACTTCTGTACAATATGTGACAAAATATAAAAATAAAAAACAGTAGCTCAGTAGCTCTTCCAGCTGAAAAGCTAGAGGACACCCAAGGAAACTAGCAGGTGGAGAAAGAAATATCTTCACACAATGCACAGTTAAAGCACAAAGTTCTTTTTCACAGAATGCTGCAGATTCTAAATAAAGAGATTCATCAAAAAACAGCTTTAAAAATTCATGGATGAAAAATATGTCACGACCTATTAAATACAATGACTTTATCTCCTGTTTGGGAAGTCCTTGAATTGTAAACTGCTGCAAATCAGAGAGCATTCCTCGTCCATCTCAATATATGCTTTCCTTTTTTACCTTCTCTAAATATCTTGACCTTTGACAAAGCCAAGAAATAGAGCTAAAGGAACTTCAGTCTGACCTACAAGAGATTTTTATGTTCTGCATTGTCATTTATATGCCAAACTGGAATTTTATTTATATGCCCGTAAAGCCTCATGAACTCTTCAAAGAGTATAATAATTCTCATTGCAGATAAACAGCTATATAAAGATATATTGCCTAACAAAATTAATAATACTTGACAGGAAAAGTTTGGAACCAACTATAACCTACTTACAGTGAAGTTATACACATGGTTATCATATTTTAAAACCTGTACTATGTCAATACCATGCAAGACTACACACACATGCTACAATTTAAGTATCTATATAACGTATCATGTATTATGCATTATAAATAGTTCACACTACTCTGCACAATATTAATATCTCTGCTACCATGACATAGGTTGACATGAAACTGGAAAAAATGGGGAGAGGGCCTTACTATGTCTGGAAGCATTTTCTATCAGCAACCAAGCAGGCAGCAGAAATAAAGAATCCTATCACCTTCTTAGAGCTGCTGAAATGAAATGTTTATTTGACTAGCAAGTCACAGTGTAGACTGTGAAGCCCAACAAACAAATAAATATAACACAGCCTCCCAGAGAAGTAGGTCACCTCATTTTCAAGGAAGTAATGTAAATAAAAAGAGAAAGCACCTAAGATGCAGATAGACATCCTTGCAATCTTGGTAAGATTAGAGGCTGAAAGACTGTGGGTAACTTACTCTCTCTTCATGAGATATTGAAAATATCTTGTATAGTTTACAACTGGATTGCTCTTGCTTGCTTGTAAAAAGAGTTTATGCAGTGCATAATGTTGAAAAACAAATTGTGGTGCGATTATCAACCTTATTGCTTTACCTACTGCTAGTAAAGAATGTCTTTGTTTAACACTTCTCACCCATGTTGCAGCCCGACTGTGCCAACATAGCAAGAGACAGTTCTTTCATCACTGCCTCAGAGAGCTTATTCTCAAAACGCCTTCCCCAGTGTTTGCTGGATTTGTCAGAAGTTCATTAAACACAGTAGAACAATCCCTGTAATAATATTCCAACTTTATAGTTCCATATTGCTTACAAAATTCCACTGAAATGTTTTGCTAAATATGAATCTTAATATAACTTTACCAAAGGCAAAGACTATGTACTGTAACCTGATGTTTCTTGAGTTTAGGTTTTCACCTGTACTATGTGTACCCTCTACCTGATCATACCTGAATCCCTTTTTTTGTGACTTTTCCTCTCCAGTGAGAAGCAGACGAATCTTTTCATGGGTTTTAATCCTAAAAATATATAGATCAAGTTCCTGTTACTAGTAAACATTCTAGGAAGTTTGAAGAGTTACCACCACCAAGCCACTCTCACAATTAAGAGCCTGAATGACAAAATGATGAAATAATATTGCAAGAAAATATTTGAGGAAACAGAATTTGCAGCCAGGAATTCTGTAATTCCTGTCTCAGTTGGTTTTTGTCCAGCAGTTTGCACAGCAATACACAGGCTAAAATAATAAATCAATAAAATTAAAGCACTTAAATTCATTATTAGCATACTGAGCACAAAAAGGAACGGTTATTCACAGTGATTAACTTACACCCATTCAGAAGAGATCCAGGGGTCAGTTATGAGTGAGTATCATCACAGTGATTAACAGTGGTAAAAAAGCAAATACAACATTAGGAATTGTTACAAAAGGACAAGAAAACAGAAGGGCATCATTGTGCCTTTATATACTGTACTCAACTCTTGAATATTGTGCACAGTGCTGATTATCCCAGTCTTCAAATATAAAGCAACATGAAACTTTCACAGGGAAGGAAAGCAAGGATGGTCAAGCATACAGAGTGACTACGTAAGTGGACAAGGGAAGAGCTATGGATGTCATCTATCTGGACTTCTCTGAGACCTTTGACATGGTCCCCCACAGCATCCTTCTCTCTAAACTGGAGAGATATGGATTTGATGGGTGGACTGTTCGGTGGATAAGGAACTGGCTGGATGGTCACATCCAGAGGGTAGTGGTGAATGGCTCAATGTCAAGATGGAGACTGGTGACAAGCGGTGTCCCTCAGGGGTCCATACTGGGACGGGTACTATTTAATATCTTCATCACAACATAGACAGTGGGATTGAGTGCATCCTCAGCAAGTTTGCAGATGACACCAAGCTGAGCGGTGCGGTTGGCACACCTGAGGGATAGGATGTCATCCAGAGAGACCTGGACAAGCTGGAGAGGTGGGCCTGTGAGAACCTCATGAGGTTCAACAAGGCCAAGTGCAAGGTCCTGCACCTGGGTCGGGGCAACTCCCGGTATCAACACAGGCTGGAGGATGAAAAGATTAAGGGCAGCCCTGCGGAGAAGGACTTGGGGGTACTGGTGAGTGAAAAGCTGGACATGAGCCAACAATGTGTGCTTGCAGCCCAGAAAGCCNATGAGGGCGGTGAGACACTGGCACAGGTTGCCCAGAGATGCGGTAGATGCCCCATCCCTAGAAACATTCAAAGTCAGGTTGGACGGGGCTCTGAGCAACCTGGTGTAGTTGAAGCTGTCCCTGCTCACTGCAGGAGGGTTGGACTAGATGACCTCTAAAGGTCCCTTCCAACCTAAACCATTCTATGATTTCTGTGTAACAATGGTTCACCCCAGAAAAGAGATATCTATGGAGAAATAGACCAAACCCATAGTACACTCCATGAAAATACCAAGCAGCAAGTTTAGGGAAGGGAAGGGAAGGGAGGGGAAGGGAAGTCCTTTTCCTACTAACCATACAAGTAACTGTGGCATTCATAGCCACGGGATGTTGTGAGGTCAAGTCCACGCTGGCAAAAAAAACCCAAATGATTAAAATGAAAAGTGCTAAAAAAAGAGACAAAAGAATGGAATATTCTTTGTGATTACTATTGTTAATCGGAGAAAATTTACAGCTCGAGAAGTTCCTAAACATCTGTTTCCTGAAGCCTAAAAAGCCATGCCAAGGAAGTATCATATTAAATTCCCCCTCAATTTCTCCTATACTTTCCATGACTGGTCAGCGTATGAATTTCATTGAATACTTAGTCTGACTAAGTAACAATATAACTATTGTTATGTTTTCATGTCATTATTTTATCACCGTTATATTTAAAAATATTTTTTATCCTTATCTTCACTGCCACATCGTGATATTTATTCTGAAAGTTTGATTGCTGTCCTTAGTATATTCTCTTCTTGACTAAAGAGATTTTTTTCCTGACTTAAAAGCAAGAATCTCTGAAAAACACAGGAGTACAAATCAGTATTTCTGAAATCCTGTTCTGACCTTCACCCCACTCACTGCATGTCCTCCTTTTCTACTTAATACTTTTCTCTGACAATTCTTTCCTTTAAAATCATTGATCCACAAAATTTAAGTGACAGCTATCCTCCATTAGAAGATTAACTCTGTTTAAAAATTATTCTTTATTAAGAAGTACCATGTCACACTAGAATGAGATGCTTGGATTAACATTGCAAAATTGAGAAACATGATTATTGTATTATTATCATTTAATGATTTTCATTTTACAGCTAACTTTTTTATAAGAAAGCCATTTCTCCATTTTACAGTCACACTGTGCCTACTGACTTAGAACTATATATCTAACTATTGTGGAACAAAAATAGCATAAAAAAGAGTCTGCTCAGAAAGAGAAATTACCATATTCATGACTTTCTAGATAAACTTTTCAGAAAGCAGTACAAGATAGAATTTGAACCAGAAAAAGTTATTGTCAAGTTTCCTGATTAAACAGACAACTTCTTAAAATAGCAGAACTTGTTAAAAAATATAAAGGAACATTTCTTTAAAAGCAATGAAATAAAATTACAGATGCAATAGGTCTAAAATGCACATACAAGAATGTTAGATAATAGATGCATTTTGTGTGTGCAAATCTAGTTCATTAAAGCCAATAAGGATAAAAGATAAATATGTATATTAGAAAAGCAAAGTAGATAATGAAAAGTAATTTTCCAAAGACATAAACCCAGTCATTAAGAAAATTATTTAAAAACAAGTCTGTTGAAGTAACAGTGTGTTAGGCAAGCAACTGAGGAATATAGACTACTTGGCTTTTTGAAGCACCACCTCATTGCCCTCCTTTGTGCTTCTCTTTGAAAGTGTCTCTATCATGAGAGCCAAAGAAAAACATATCATAGAGCTATGTCACAATATGCTGAGAAATTTAAATTTATTTTATAGTTTAAACAGCTATTTAGACTCTGAGCTACTCAGTTTCTGTTCAATGAAGTAATTGCAAGAACATCTTTGTGTATTCAGATCACATCTTCTAAAATCACTTGGTCAATACCTTTCAGAAAACAGGCAGAGTGAGAAAGCTCATCCTTTTTTAGTCCAAAATCTTTTTCATAATGAAAAGAATCCAAAGAGTAAAATAATAAAATAATCCTCTAATAAGGACTACAGCAGAGACTTTAAAACCCATCGTCAAAATTACTTTTATTTTAACAGCATAAGTTTCACCATGTAAGCCTCCAGACTGGTTTAGCTTACCACAGGTGAGAAACCAACTGAAGAGAAAATTTGTTCTCCTTGGACTATTAGCATTGTTATCTACTGGAAAGAAAACAGTGATTAGGTGACAAAAGAAGGGGGTCTGCACCAGAGCACTGTTAGCGTGGCACAGGTTCTCACCTGTGAGCACAAGAACCCCATTTCTTCACAACAAACATCTGATGTTTGGGTGCATTGATTCCTGCCAGGTTGGCAACTCACTGGCATTTTTTAATCTCTTAATAATTAAAAAAATATAGTATTAAGTTTATTTTTTTAAGTTGGTTAAGTTTCTTGAACTCTCCTGATTCTGAGTTTATGTCTGTAGTACAACAACTGAAAGAGGGGGTATTTAGACATTTAAGATGGAACAGCACTTTTGAACAAATACCCTTATGCCTTCCCTCAATATTTAATGGACAATGGCTTAGTTGCTTGACAGGGAAAGAAAAAAATAATATGATCATCCATATAGACTAAGATCAATTGAAACAGGATCAGGTAGACAGACAACTACAGAATACTCTTCCTGGAGAGCCTGTGCTTATCCCTAAATCCTTATGAGCAGTTTGATGTATGTGAGCAGCAGATCCTCATTACTTCAGTACAAAAATGTCAGTGAACATTGCCTTACTTACATATTCCACACTAAACTCATTCTTTTTGCCACTGAAACTAACATAGAATGAACAGAAAAGTGAACTGCAACACACCAGTGTCTCCATTTTTGTATTTTATAAAAAGTGAAACTGATAAGCCATCTTATAAAAGGGTGCCAGTCATCTTAGAGAATGACTCAATTCACTGAACAAGGTTATTAGTTTAACAACTAAAGCTGACATTCTCTCAAGTTGAATTTATGTACTATGTCTACAATACATTTTCAATTTATTTTTTATCTAGCACATTACACTCTGTCACCATACTTGCAGACATATAATATAAACCTATGGAGTGAATCAAGTTTTATAAATATCTTTTTTCAAGACAGGATTCTAGGTGAAAACTGAAGCCTTTAAATAAAGTGGAAATGTTGATTTTTGCAGAAACTTCACATCAGAATCTATTTCCTAAACCAACACAGTTCCCTCAGGTTTTCAGAATGCATGATTACATATTTTTGGGACATTTCACTGCAGTGATGTAGTAACTGCTCTACTGGGCTTGTGGCCTCTCAAGATTCACAGGAGATGAATACAACTATAGCTGTTGTCCTCACAGTATCATGACTGAACCTAAAGACTGATAAATAATAAACCTGAAGACTGATCAATAAATTATCTTCCTACTAGCACGATTTATTTTCCTCAGCAAACTCAATAACTAGTGAAGCGCACCTTAAACTAAAAGCAAAGTAAATATCAGAATGCCAAAAATCAGAATAATAGAAGTGATTTTTGCAACATAGAACTATTACTGGGACACTCATGAGCTGCTGACAGAATCCAAATCTCTCTGCTTCAGGAATTTGCAACCATCTGTCCACAATATCTAATTCCTTCCTGCGGAGCCACTTGCACAACGGTCTAGTGCCTTGAGGTCTAAGTCTCAGATCTTCCTACGAAATCCTCTCTGTACACCTGGGAAGAGAGATATTACCTGTCAAACAGTAGGGCATATAACTTCAAAGATTTCCTGAACTGAGCGTATTGGTATCCTTTGACTGATGAAAGAGAAGGCTTATCAGACTTAGGTGGAGAGACCTCAAGGGCTACCACAAGGGAGAGTGTTGTACAGAAGCATACATACGG
>VZTV01047977.1:0-30088 GCA_013400875.1 Anhinga rufa
TATGAACACAGTACCCTATGAACATGAGGAGTATTATTGAGAGTGACACAAATGAAATAAAAAGCCATCAAAATGCAAAGTAATGCAGCAGTCTGCCTCATTGTATAAGAGTGCATGCCTTTGCAAACTATACAGCAAAATAACCAAGATCTTCCTTTTTTGCACATTGTGCAAGCTCTGATTGACACCACTCAAGAGAACTGACACTGGATATCAGCTGAACAAGGCAAAGGCAAAGAGGGAGAAGGAAAAGGGGGAGACCTCNGCATTAGGAAAGCTCTGGCAGAAAAGGACAGTCATAGATGATGCTGAAGGACAGCACATGTACCAGAAGTCTGCCGTGTAATGGCATGTAGAGATGGAGTTCCCAAGGAGTGTAAGAACACTTCCATAACTAGGGAATGATATAGACACTAGGCCTCAAGGAGATACTCCCGACACCTCTCTGAGCCTACATGTGTCTTTCTTAGCCTCATCTCTCTGAAAAGTTCCATCATTTCTATGAATGTTGCACATCATTCAAGAGGAAAACTTGGAGAACAGAAGCCTCACACAGATGCATATGAACTCAAGTTTTTCATGTATATATATCAATTTAGATGATTTTTTTTTTTTGTATTTTGTCAGAAAGATGCATATAGCAGCATTTTGGAGAAGGTACTACCCAAAATAGCTACTGGTATAGTAGTTAGAACTCACAAACACAGCATTCAAACCACAGCTTCAAACATGACCTTGACTGTGGGAGACAGAGCTATTGACTACTCCAGACTGACTTTGTTCCCAAGCCGCAATACAGAATGAAAACAAGCAATGTAACCTTGAAATTTTTCACAACACAATTTTTGTTTCTTGG
Organism: Anhinga rufa; assembly: GCA_013400875.1. Lineage (NCBI taxonomy): Eukaryota > Metazoa > Chordata > Aves > Suliformes > Anhingidae > Anhinga > Anhinga rufa. Next base: position 857 of record VZTV01047977.1, read on the forward strand.
CCAACTTTACTTGTAGCCTCTCCTTTCTTTGAAACTTCCTGCTTTTACGGGAGATGGTTAAATTTTGTTGATCCAATCCATGCCTGCAAACAATGAGTCAAAGACTATTTGGCTTCTGAAACCAATCTTTTCTGTCTCTTGCAAATAAAAACATACAGGACAATTTACTCTGCTTATATCATTAGAAGAGACTCATTTCCCACAGCCATTAGCTTTTATGGCACAGCTTTGCACCAATAAAAACGCAAAGCATACAGAACCAGAGAGCTTAAATCTTTTTTTATTAACTCCCTTAATTTAAAGGGAACTTCAGGATGTGCAGAGCTGTGTTAATTCCCTTGTTTCCTAGGACAGAACACGGGCATAGGAATCATTGTACTCTAGTAATTTCCAGCTGCTAGAATCTCCTTTGGAGTTGGCCAGCTTGAGTACGGTCACACTGCTCGAGTGAAGCCTGGAACGACTACTACCATATTTCATTGCTAATTTAATTTCTTGTGTATTAGTAAGCACTGCTAGCAAGTAGCACATCAACAACCTAGAATGGTCAGTATATTCCTATGTATACTATAAAGTCTTTACCTAAACATGAGGTCGTGATAAAGGTAGACACAACTGACTATTTTTTGCCTGCTTAAGAAGTTCAACCTTGAATAAAAGACAAGCCCAAGCTGCATTTCCCACCATCTCCTATAGCTCCACTCCCTCAAGCCAGGCCCTCAACCCCCAATCGCCTCCCTAATCTACCTTTCTATCGCATATCTAGTCTCCAAATTCTTGCTTTCTGTCCCATAAGAGCACTACCTCTTCCTGCCACTGTGCTTTCATTCACAAACCCAGAAGCAGTGCAGAGAATGGGCAATAGCTCAGAGTTATTTCTTCCCAAGGAGTATCACTATAGACCACCCGAAACACAGGTTCGTAGTCCATAGCAATACAAACAGCTCAATTCACTTTATCTGCATATGTTGTGAGTTGGAACAAACCTACTCTGTATTTCAGACTGTAATTCTCAAAGCTGGAAACCTAATGGAACCAGTCCCTCAGTTCTGAACACAAAATGATAAGCAAATTGTGCTTCTACAGAAGTTTTTCCTGAAACAAACCAAAGCCCCAAACAAAAAACTGTGCATGTGTATATTAGGAAGACATGTCAGGGTTAAACAAAACATTGAACACATAATACATAGTTTATACTCACTATGAGAAAACCTCAAGAATATTAAATAAAAGCTAAGACTGGTATCAGAGATGATCACCACCACTGCTTAAGGACTTGTAGCATCTAGTGCACAAATTTGGGAGGAGCATTTATTCAGTAGGGTGATGTAAAAAATGTTATTGCCTTCTGGAATACAAAGTGTTTGGTATTTGTTATTTCAGTAATTTGCTTTTCAATAGGGTTTTCAATCTCCAAACATGGTTACTGGCCCATGAGACAAAAGTAATGTGGTAAAAACTTTCTGGGATTTTCTTCTGCATTATTTTTGTTACTTTTATGCTCTTTGAATGCAGAAACAGCTAGACGTCATATTTTAATCAACTGTGTGATAAAAAAGCACAAAAGACTCTTAAGATCCCATTTGATGATTAACAGCTGAATTAAAAGTCCTTCAAAGGTGACTTAAACTACAGTGCTTTTCTGAATATATAGATCAAAAATGGATGAACACAAAGATCTTCTATTAGAATACTGAGAAATTAGTTTCTCAAATAGGAGATACCTGAATTGCTTACAAACAAAAAAAAACCAAACCCAACCATACCTGCCTAGAACAGACAACTGGCCAACCTCCATTTAGGTTTATATAAGCTTGTTAGGTTTTTATAATTTGGGGGTGAAGATTACACAAAACATGACTGCAGGCTATAACATATGCAGACTCACATACTAACTGACTACTGGTGCGCACATGCTGTTTGAATGCCAGCTTCTGCTTCTGCAAGTAAGCATTCACATATGTGTATCGTCTGCAGGTGCAGTCTAAATGCTCTGTGAGGGACAGCCTTCAAACACACAAATTCAAGATTTTAAACAGGTAGTGGTTTATTTAATGTTCTGAAGTAATGCCACAATACTTTTGACAGCAAAATGCAATCCAACAGTTTTGCTTAGATTGGAAGAGCATGCTTGCTGATGTCATTAGCTTTATTTAGGTAAATTTGCATCATTTGTGCCAGAGTTAAGTTGTCTCAAGTTTTCTTATTTCCTGGGAATCCTGTTTGCACAAGAAGATGGGATCTTGTTTCAGCTTTCCAGCAAGAAGCTCCCATCCAAGAGAAGCAAGTTGTCCTCAGCACCCCTGTCACCCTCCAGAGATGACATGGAAATAAATCATACTCTTAAGTACAGTAGAACAAGTGGAATTCACTTAGCCTAATTCCCTTGAACATGGAGAAGGAACAGAATTTATTTTGGAAAGCACAGTTACTGGTTTAATCAGACTTGGACTACTTTTGTGATGCCACCATACATCATGCAGCTGTATTCATAACACAGCTACAACAACAGCAAAAGACTAAAAATACATAAGCTTTCAAGATTTGAACCCAATGAAATACTGCTGCTAACAACTTAACTCCCAAGTCAGTGGGCAGAGAAAGGGCCTGAAGAAAAATAAAAATCGAGCATCCAGGAACATCATTCCACCTGCCTGAAGCTAAAGAATTTTCCTCCTCCAGTAATCGTAGTTAAAATCTCTGTCTTAAAATGTTTTGATAATTATAAATACTTCAGAGTCATTACTGTCACCATGGGTAATAGCAGTAAGAAGTCACTGCAGGCATATGACAATGAAGTCACATGAAGCATAGAAACATATGAAGAAAAAAGTCAGTTATGAGCTTTGCAAACTTTTCAATGTAGACAAATATACCCTCAGCTAGAAGTTGCTTTTTTGGCAGCTTTCTAATGCTGTAAATTCCGATCATCCTGAAACACTTACATTTTGCTCAAGGGGTTATTCTTGTTCTGCCACCAGAACAAGGGGGAATCCTGAATGGCTGGCAAGAACCTTACTTTTCTTCTTGAAGAAAGGTTCCATTGCAGTGGACAGTGAACTAATTCATTAGAGCCCTACTTCCTTCCCAAAAACTAAACTAAATAGCCCAAGTTCATTTATGTAAACTGCCAGAAGAAAAAAAAATAATCTTTTAATAAAGTTCAAGTGCTTAGAAAAGAATAACAGACCATATCCTACTTTGTCCATCATAAATTATGCCTGTTTAAGCAGATCAGAAGGAAGTATTACACCTTTCCACTGGTTAGACAGAAGTCAGCAATTAGTAATGGACACATACAGGAGCTTTGAAGCCAGATTTTGCTGGAAAGGTGGACATAAATAGAAAGAGAACACCAAGGCTTTAAGAATTTCATAAAAAAACCCAAACAAACAAAAAAAAACCCAACAACAACAACAAAAAAACACCAAACAACAAACCACAGAAAGTTTATTAACACAAAGGAACTGATACTCTTATCCAGAATTTTGTTTTCAGTACATTCAACTTGAGAAGCCAGATTTATACCAAGACGTCTGCCCTACCAGTTACAGTAAAATCACAGGATAGTTCACATATATGATTCTTGAAAATATAACATATGATTTTAGTGTCATTAATGTATTTTAAGAACACTGAGCAAACTTTAAAGCTCAGGACATAAAGCCATTCTGCTTGTCCTTCTTATCCTCCCAATCACTGCCTAAGATACACCTATCCCGATACTTAAGAAGTATTGTTTGGCTATATGCGGTTTTTAAAATGTACATTGGTGATAAATCAAATGATTCATGTATGTAGTATAGATTTTATTTGTACAATAAGGCTAATATTTCTTATGTCAGGCCTATTCTAAAGAAGTGAGATCCCTAGCTTCTAACTAAGGACTTACTCCCAAAAATAATAATGACAAATCTGACTTCCTGAAAAAGTCTTGATAAATATTAACAGTCCATGTCAATTTACACAATTTGTAAATATAATATCTTATGTTTTTCTTCTCATACCTCCTATTAGAGATAAGCAATTAATAAAAATTGTCCCAAATTCAAGACACAATTAACATAGACATGTGATCATGAGCTCTTTCTAGGGACTTGAAAAATATTACCAGCATTTATGCACTTTGCGAAGCATATGGGAGATTATAATCTGATTTTTTAATGTCCTTTTATCAAACATACAAGCAGATGAGGGCTTATTTGATGAAGATTTTCTTGAGCTTCCATAAAGCTTACATTCTGACATCTTTCTGATGCTCTGGGGATGTAAATTAAACTTAGACTGTACTTTAATGGAAAATCAAATTTATTCATTCAGGCCCCTTGACTAATGGGGTGTAATTCCTGCTTACTCAGTTGTTGCAGTTCCAGCCCCTGAAAGTTTAAGGACCAGAAAAGAAGCTACTGCGTCTTTAAACACCTGTACAGAGTATTCCTGCCATATGCAATCTTCAGGCTGCCTTCACAACCTCCTTCAGTGACAGCATTTCCTAATGACACAGAGGCAACCTTCCGAGAGCACCAAGGGTATGGTTATTGCTCTTCTATTGGTAAACTGCCCATCTCCTCTTTTTTCCCAGTCTCACTCAAACATCTGCAGCATGGAAGCATTGTAAATACTATAGAATCATAGAATCATTAAGGTTGGAAAAGACCTCTAGGATCATCAAGTCCAACAATCAAGTCAACCCAACACCACCATGCCTCCTAAACCATGCCCTGAAGTGCCACATCTACGTATCTGTTAAATACCTCCAGGGATGGTGACTCAACCACCTCTCTGGGCAGCCCATTCCAGTGCCTGACCACTCTTTCAGTAAAGAAATTTTTCCTAATATCCAATCTAAACCTCCCCTGATGCAGCTTGAAGCCATCTCCTCTCGTTCTGTCGCTAGTAACTTGGGAGAAGAGACCAACACCCACCTCACTACAACCTCCTTTAAGGTAATTGTAGAGAGCGGTAAGGTCTCCCCTCAGCCTCCTCGTCTCCAGACTAAACAACCCCAGTCCCCTCAACCTCTCTTCATAAGACCTGCTCTCCAGACCCTTCACCAGCTTTGTTGCCCTTCTCTGGACACGCTCCAGCACCTCAATGTCCCTCTTGTAGTGAGGGGCCCAAAACTGAACACGATATTCAAGGTGTGGCCTCACCGGTGCTGAGTACAGGGGGACGATCACTTCCCTACTCCTGCTGGCCACACTATTCCTGATACAAGCCAGGATGCTGTTGGCCTTCTTGGCCACCTGGGCACACTGCCGGCTCATGTTCAGCCGGCTGCCAACCAACACCCCCAGGTCCTTTTCTGCCAGGCAGCTTTCCAGCCACTCTTCCCCAAGCCTGTAGCATTGCATGTGGTTGTTGTGACCAAAGTGCAGGACACAGCACTTGGCCTTGTTAAACCTCATACAATTGACCTCGGCCCATTGATCCAGCCTGTAGGCCCCTCTGTAGAACGTTTCTACCCTCATGCAACCACCAGTATCATTCAACTTGCAGAAAACATAAAATAAAAAAACCTACCAGAAAAAAACCCTGAAGAGACATGAAATTGCAATAGAGTATGAGAAGTGTACAATCTGCAAAGCAAATTTATGCATACCATTGGCATAATATGCTCCTTGGGCAATATGCAGCTAGGCAAACCTCCCCCTCACTATTCCTCAGAACTGCAATTCACAGCCCTCTCAAACACCCAGGTTGGCTATCCCAAAGGTGGTTCAGTACCCCTAGGGGACAGATCACCCACGCAGGCTCAGGAAATTAAAAGTGGGTTTTCTCTTCTTCTTGGATTGTTTTAAGCCTTAGGAAAACCAGTACTGTCTCAGTGCTGAGTATCCCATACAGCACAGCTTCTTCCACTGAGCCCCAAAAGGAAATGGGCCAACATAGAGGAGAAATCAACAAACACTGGTTAAAGCTATCATGCGGTATCATTTATTTCAGATCTTTTGTGCCTGTGCAGGGACATTCCCTGACCACCTCTCTTCAAAAGCAGTTCTTCCATGGGTAGTTTGAATGACTTTTCCTATTCCTTTGAGAAGTAACATAGTAATGAGTTATGAAACTTTCTAACTAGACACATGAGAATCTGACATGACAAGACTGGCAAAACCCCAAAGACCCAGATGAGGGAATATTAATGAATCTGTTTGGCATCAGAAGTCATGCTATTGGGACAAATCAACTACCAGTTGTCCCTGCCATGGTCACAGATTCTCTACTTTCTCTAAACCCCTAACTGGTCTTTCTAAACTACACTCTAAAGAAGACTGAAAGTACCAACTTTTAAAGGGTCAAGAGATTTGTCAGCCATGACTATGTAACAGAATTGTTCTCCAACTCTTACATTAGGAATCCAGATTTTCACGCTATCCCATCCCTACGTGCATATCACAAGTAAACTCTGTTTACTTGAGCGTCATACAGGAATGACTACCTAGGTATTTCTGAAAGCACCAAATACCTCAGTTTTCAAATTTTAATATACATAAAAACTGTTTTTGAGGCACTGCTGAGATTTGAACCTACGTCCTCTGTTAACCTTGACCAATCAGCCATTCCTCAGTATTTAAGCCCTGCATATCCCATGTGCTTATACATCAGATAAAAACTAAAGAGTTTCAACAGTTTACTTTCTGAACAAGGCAAGACTGTCTCCACTGAAGTGAGGACTTACATGACTGGTTAACACAATGCATACACATGCTCTTGCTGTAGAATCCAGCTTTTATTCAGTTCACTGGTTTAGATCTTTAGGAGTTTGTCAGGTTTTAGTGTTCAAATATAAATTTGGGATCTTGTAGAAATCACTATGGAACTAGCTCCATTCTTATGTCAGGTATTTGTTTTAGTTGGCTTAGCAAACTGCAGATTTCCTTTGGTGAGACTTACTGAACAAGGGATCCTTTGTAGAAGGCGGCAACACTAACCTTTTTATCTGAGCTTACAGAACCTTTAGTTTGGGACTTGCAACTTTATAGCATTGTGAGATTTGCTTTTGCGCTCCTTGTAACTCCAAACCGGTGGCCAAATTCTATCTCTACTTATCCCCGAGCAGTAACTCACATCTCAAACTGTAGTTTGCAGAACAAATACCTTAGATAGCATCAAACAGTCCATTTTTTTCAATTAGAAGAACCACAAATGCTCCAACGAGAATGAATAAACTTGAGTTCCACGTACATTTCATATTAATTGCAGTCTCTTTTAGAACTGAAGGTTCAGTGCAAGAGATATGCAGGTTCTGCCAACTCTGCACATAAATAATCTGAACTTGCTGATGGCACGGGAACAGCACGATGCTCTTCTCCATGCCCAGCACTGTCAACGCAGAAGCAACGAGGAGTGGCTGCTTCAGCAAAGCTGTGCTGCCAAATAGCTGTACATGGAGCTGCTGCCCAGAGGCTCTCTCGGAGCAGCCTGCAGAAGTTCAAAGAATCCAGGTGGTGCTGCACTGGCTGAGAGAGCTATCACAACCAAAAGTAAAAAGCACACACCACACTGACGCCACCAACAACAATGAAAAATTTCATGTGTTCATTCACAGAAAAACAAAACACTTCGTGCTTCAACCATGGCTCTAGCCTGTAAAGTGATTATGTATGAAGGAAAGAATTCAGCATGACTTTCAGCTTTCATGAATTAGCAGAGGTTTCAAATGAAGAGGAAAAAAACAAGCTATATCTGAGTTACGTCTGCCCAATCTGGGAGCTGTTGTCACAATAAACATGTAACCCATGACGTATCACCCATGTATAGTTTCACTACCAAGCACAACAAAGAGCCAGCAGCCTTTGGCGCAAAAGCCCCATGCACAATCTTCCCCTATGGCACACTGTTCCGATGCATTATTTGCACTGGTGTGTACCCAGGAGCTACACTCAGGAGCAAGCACAACGCTGCACTCAGGCACAGAACTATTGTCTCCATGAACTTTCAATTAGCCTTTCAACTCAATTACACTTCATAAAAAGAATCTGGGATACTAAATACAAGATGTCATGTTTCATAAGAAATTTAATAATATTATATTTTATTTTTCCTATTGACATTTAGTTTGGTTTTGAATTCAAAATATGGAGCCAAAAAAGCAAAATAAATTATCCTATGAAAGTTAACAAATTATTCCATTGTTTTTAATAGCACTGGGCAAATCCCACTGAATTAGGCATGAATTTGTCACATATGCAATAAAGAACTTAAGACTAATACACTGTTCCCATTGTAAATCTTATTTTTAGAGGTTACATGTTAACATTTTAAATTAACTCCAGGCTTAAACTTGGAATATGCAATTATTCCACAAGGGGGAAAAAAAAATGAAGAAAGGTGATTGACAACTTGGTCTGCTTTTCTGACCACTATTAGTTAGATAAGATCCTTCATGAAATACCTGACTCACCTGATAGCTCTCTCTGATCAACCGCTGAACGAGCTAAGGTACGCTGGCACAAACTCCTCTCAGCCTGCATCAAAGCTGATGCCTGGGGGTTTGGGAAGCTCTTCCACCATTTGAGGGGTTACCCACACTTGCCAGACAGAGCCTTTGCCACCACCAGTACCATAGCTCCCAGGGAGCTGCCAGCATACAGGTTACCCCAAGGTAAAGAGAAGACTAGCACCTTCCCGTAACCCTATCCATTTCAAACCCTGCCACTAAATGCCATATCAACGGTGTAAAAACGAGTGCTTTCGTTCCCAAGAACCGTCCGTCCGCAGCCTGAGACCCCCGGGAGGGTCTGGGCGCCGCTTCTCGGAGGCTTGCCGAGGGTGCCGGGGCAAGGCGGGCACGGCAGCACCCTGCTGCGCGACACTCCTCCCCGCGGGCTCCCCACGCTCCCGGCGGGCTGCCACGGCTCCGTGAAGGCTGGACGCCCCCGGGACGGACAATTAAATCACGGGCTCGCACTAGCGCTCCTCCAGCGGTGCGAAGTTTGGGCGGGGGCCAGCCGCTCCCGCCCGGCTCTCCCCGCAGGTACCCTCCGCCGGGCCGGCCGGTGTGCCCCGCGGGCAGCCGCCGAGCCCCGGGCGTGCCCCGCGCCCACGCACGGCCCCCGCGCGAAAACCGAACCCAACCACGACCCCGACCAGCCGAAGGGGGGCACGGGGGGCTCGGCAACTTACGGCGCTGGCAGAGTCCCGGCACGGCCGCCAGCAGCCGGGCCGCCCCCAGCAGGGCTCCGGGGCCGCGCTGGCACTTGGGCACGGAGACGATCCCCGCGGTGAGGCACGCCAGCAGCGGCACCCACATCATGCGCCGCGGGCGGCACCGCTCCCGCTCCCGCTCCCTCGCCCTCTCCTCGGGGCCGCGTCTCGGCGCCGCGGCGCGCTCAGTCCCGGCCCCCGCGGGGGCGGCGGCGGCGGCGGCNCAGGCAGCGCTTTATCTGCAGCGCTGCTACACATCCCCTGATCTGACCTCCAGCTCCAACAGCTACGCCTAGAAAGCGATCTTCACCCCATGCTACTGATGAAATACAGCTACCGAGTTTCTCTCACTCCTTCAGTGGTCTTCTTAAAGCAAAACCGACATGCAACACATCCGGGGTCCTTCACTACCAACACAATGCAAACTTCTGTCCTACCAACCCACCGCGTTTCCATTTACCCGCCCGCCTGCCCGGCCAAGAGCAGCAGGCGCTGCCATTGCACACCTGCCCCTCCGGCCCGAAGGCACCAGGTGGGCGCCGGGCCGAGACGGTCCCAACGGGGAACCGCCCAAGTCCAAAACCCCATCTGACCTGCCTTAGAAAAAAAAAAAGCAAACACGCCGTACATTAAAATCGCCCTCCCCTTCCCGTCCTGGAGCACCGCAGCGGGGGCGCTGCAAGCGGCGGGAGCAGCCCCTGCCCCGCCGCCCCTCGCCCCGCACCCACCTGCCGAGGTCCTCCCCCGTCTCGTAGTGCTCCTCCAGGTTCTCCTGCCTGAACACCGTCATGGTCGCCGCCTCGCCGCCGGCTTCAGCCCCTGCTCGGCGCCCTCATCACCGGCGCCCCGGAGCCGCCCGGCGCTCGGCTGCGCGCCCTGCGGAGGAGCGCGGAGGTGAACGACCCGCCCACCCCCCCTCCCGCCGCCGCCGCCGCCGCCGATTACTTCACGTTACCTAAAAATACCTCCCCTCCTTTTATCGCCCTCCCCGAGTAATTTCTGCTCGGAGTTTCCACCCCTTCGGGCGAAGTGGGAGTAACGCAAAGGTTAACCGTGCCCTGGGCCGGGCGGAAAGTACCGCGCAGCGCGGGCCAGGAAAGCCCCGGCGGGCCTAGGTGCGCTCTCCTGCCCGCCCGCGCCCCGCCCGGCCCCGCGCCGCGCCGCGGCCCGGCTCTCCCGGCCTCGGTTCCCCCCTCGAGGGCTCCGCGCCCGGAGGAGGCGGTGGGTGGCCTTTTCCCGGCAGGTGACACGCACCCGGTCACCTCGCCCCGTCACACCGGGTTACGGCCCCGCCGCGGGGGTCGGTGCGCGGCCTCGGGCCTTGCGGCCTCTGGGCCGGGCTGGGGGGCAGCGGTAGCCATCGCTGTGTCATCCCTTCGTTTCTGTTATGGCCAAGAGATGTCAGCGGGCGCAGGGTCCCAAAATAGCGTCTCGACGCAGTGCCCAAGTCTGCCTGTGCAGGGTACAACGTTAATAAATCATGCAAATGCAACCGGTGTAAATACCGTGCTGTTTCACAGTCTTTACGGATGAAAGGCTGTCGAAGCATTTTCAGACCCTGCACTACGCCTGGCGGTGCTGAGATAAGGAGGGTTTATCATCTGCATGTCAAAGGTCAGAAACTGAGCACATGCCGGGTTTGTTCAAGGTCGCTGAGGAAGACACAGCAATAGAGCAGTCCTACACTCCCACCCTTGCGAGTTTTTAAACATTGTGTCATCTTGGATAACTTGGAAATCTTGGAAAAATCCCCCGTTTCTGACATTTGAGTGTCATTCCTCAAGCAGCCACAGCCCAAATGGGGATATGGTATGTGAGAAAGCCATATGCTGACATAAAAGGGTAGCATCTACGTGACTTCAAATATTGTGGCATTCTTGACCTAAAAGCTCTGTGATATCAGAGGTCACAATGTAAGTGGTGAGCTACATGTCCCGTGAGAGCTCGGTTGGGTGCTATTCTTGAAATGAGATGCACTTGTGACAGGTGAACTAAACTCAGTTCACCCCTGTTTGACACTCTAATGTCTAATTCCTGGGTCACAATGTTGCAAACTCACAGTGATTCAAGTGTACCTGGAAAAAAGGGTCCAACGTAAGACATGAATTCAAGGAAATATCTTTAAACAAAACCCCTGTGGAAGCAAAAGTTGCTGAAACTGACATCTCTCTACTTTGGGATTTTTGCCTGCAGAGTCTAAGTAGTGTTGATGGGAGGAAGAACACAGCCAATACTCCATATGGATATATTCTGTATGAATCTCTTTATCAGATCAGAATTTAAATTCTCATAAGCATCATAAAGAAAATTACTTTGTTTTCAACAGCATGAATTATCTTGTGAATTTCTAAGCATAGGCGGTTCACCATACAGATAGGAAATGGAGTCCTTGCACATACTACTCCTTATGAGAACAATGTCCAAAGATTTGGCGTTCTGGGCAGAAAGATAATACCTACAGTCTAACGTGGAAAAAAAAAATGGATGATTTTGAATAAAAATCTGAGAATAGGGTAACCAAAATGAACACACTCTATTCATTAATTTAAACACGGAGGAAAAGGATGCCAGTATTGAGTGAGAACTATGCACCCGGAATAATAAAAGTCACCAGTATAAGCAGTAACAAAGAAGCCAAAAGCTGAAGGCGCCAATAGTTGAGGCCTCTATCTGTTGAGGCTGCTGTAACTGTACACAGTATTCTGCTGGTTTCTGAAAAATGCAGCTTCTCCCTATTTCTTTAGCTTCATTCCTCCCATGGTGGAAGCCAAAGACTCAAAAATATTTAATTTGCAGTGATAGCATCTTTGAATATATTGCTGTTTAGGCAGTGTTTAGAATCATAGAATCATAGAATGGTTTGGGTTGGAAGGGACCTTTAGAGGCCATCTAGTCCAACCCCCCTGCAGCGAGCAGGGACATCTTCAACTAGACCAGGCTTCTCAGAGCCCCGTCCAACCTGACCTTCAATGTTTCTAGGGATGGGGCATCTACCACCTCTCTGGGCAACCTGTGCCAGTGTCTCACCACCCTCAGTGTAAAAAAATTTCTTCCTTGTATCCAGTCTAAACCTACCCTCCTTTAGTTTAAAACCATTACCCCTTGTCCTGTCACAGCAGACCTTGCTAAAAAGATCATCCCCATCTTTCCTTTAGTCCCCCTTTAAGTACTGCAATAATATAAGCCGCATCTCAAAGAACATTATGCAGGAGATTTGAAGGATGGTTCTAGTTTTACAAATGGAGAAACTGAATCAAAGGTCACATGAGAGACTTTTAACAAGTAGTTGAAGACCACTGGAACTGAATTTAAGTGTCAATCCATTGTCCTATCCACAGGGCCATGAATGCTTGAAGTAAGAGTGGTTGTGCGATTGCCGCCCTTAAAGATATTTGAAACTCAGCTGAACAAGTCCCCAAGCAGCCTGATCTAATTGGACCTGTTTTGAGCAGAGGGCTGGTTGGGCCTCTGGAGGCTTTTTCCCACCTAAGTTATTCTATGCATTTTTTATGGTGGAAAGTGTGTAATTCTCTGTTCTTACATTACATGTATACCCAATTTCTTGAAGTGTTGTAACTGTGCTTTCTTTCCAGCATTTAAATTTACTTTATTGAAAACAAAATATAATTGTCTATCATAGTTCTCGGGAATAGCCTCTCTTTTCAGGAAACTGTTTTGAAAATGTTGCATCTGCATGAATGTTCACTAGAGCTGGTTGAAAAACCCAAAGCATTTCTTACAAAAACCACGTTCCTTTTTTGGTTGAATATTTCTAACCATCTATGATGTGCCATTTCATGGGGGAGAGTCCAAACCGAGATTGCAGAGGGAAGAGTGATGGTGTTTTACAACTTCTAATATCAAAACTTTTTTAAAATGAAAAATACATTATGTGTTCATTAGCCTGTCACGTGATTTCTTACATTATCATGGCGTCTTAGACATGATTAAAATCCCCATAGAAAGCATTTTGGTATACTTAAATTAACTGCAGTTTCCTCCAACTTCCCTATTTTAATAATTTAAAATCTTGCTAGAGTACAGTAATTGTTTTGCATTTGGTGGCTTCATTTGGTCCCACTGACATGCAAATTGTATTTCTTTGCTATATAACTAAATAAAAGGATCACATGCTTGTCTGTCAGATACAACTGCATTTGCTATAGCTTGGGTTCTTTTTTTTACACAACATTTGAATCTGCATCTGTTTCTTATAAAGAAGTCAGTGTATTTTGCAAATATTTCATAACCCATGAATTTAAAATGATGGAACAATTCAAATTCAATAGCTGTTCCCAAGAAACAGATTGCCAAGGAATCATAGGCCTCCCCCTCGCCCCCAGCAGTGCGGACTATGAACAATCCGCCTATGCTGTTTTTATATCCAGTAAAATTCTATATAAAATTCCAACTGCCCTGTGGAATACACAAAATTTTTAACAAAATGTAATTTTGTTGTTTTGACAAAGTTGTGATGTATTTCCATATAAGATATTAAAACTATGCACATTGCTTCTCATTTCTAGGTACAGTTCTCGCTGTGAAAACTGATAGTGTGACTTTCAAAACAGAATATTTACTCCCCAAAATAGTTTTTTTAATTATTTTTTTTGTTAATGCCTACCTTAGTTACCAGCCCACATTACTGAACTTCCTGATGCACATGGCAGAAAGCGAAAATGGTGCATTTCAAGGACAAGCGATATTCCAAAGTGACTGATACTCTATTTAGAGTTTTTCCTGAAGGCTTCCATTGATTTCACATGGGCATTTCATGTGGGCTTGCAAATCTTGCCTGGGTTTGCAACTTCAGTGGCTTCAGTAGGCCTGCCCGAAACAATCTGGCAACACCTGAAGCACTGTCTTTTTGCATTTACCTCCTTGATGCTAACAGTTTGGTCAATGTTATGCAGAGACAAGTGGAATAACACCTTTTTTCCATACATTCAGCCTGGTGACTTATGTATACTGTGTCTAACTGTTGTTCTTATTCATCATTTATTTGTATGGGTTTAACTGTATGATGATTTTTTCTTTTCTGGTCTAAGTGCCAGCAATATTCCCTCCCTTCTGCTTTTCTGTAGAGAATTACTTGCCAAACCCCAGCGATACACTTCTCTTCCTTTCTTATATAACCAATCAAATTCTAAAATTTATATATTAAAAAAAGCATATGTAGTCCTCTAGAAATCCCAGATCTTGATCTTGTGAGCTTCAGCGCTTGCCAGAAACCCACTGAAGTACATGTTATAAGACAATAAACCTGAGATATTTCATACCATTGCAAGAAAAAAAATTGCAATGCAGATGGATTCTCAACCAAAATGGTTGGCATGCAGTTGAGACAGAGAGCAGCGGCTTCTCAGGTGAGAAGGTGTCGTCTGTTTAGGGTTTACTAGGTCAAAACCAATGCTTTAAGCTCTATACAGACACTAATTTCCTAGGACATCCATAGTACAGACAGGTGATCTGTAAATTAGCATTGAGGGGGGGCCTCAGGGCAGGTGCCCTTGTCCTCTGTTTAAGAAAGAGGAGGATGATTTTTCTAGAGACAAGCAAGCATAAGAAATTATCTATATAATCCAACTAAAATGCTCAAAAGCATAAAAACTTGTATTGTAACAAGTAGTCAAAGCATTGGGTTGTTTATTGAAATGCTCTAATAATCTCTTTCTGGAAGTATTTACTGAAAAAACCCCAGCAGTACACTCAGTTGAACAGATGTAGTCTGAAAGAAGAACATTTTAATTGTTGTCACATGCAGAGTTTTAAAGAACACTATTACACTAAGATTTTTTGGTACTTCCACTGTGCTTTTTTATGTGGTGGAACTGGTATTTCAGATAGAAGTGTTTTCTTCCTTTTGACAAATAAACTTGTGGTGTGCTTTGAGAACCTTTCTGACTTCAGATGGAAGAGCTCCCCTGTGGCCTGCCTTTGAAGTATAAAATTTACCTGGGGTTCTTCTAAAAGCTGTCATTAATATTTGTCAGATATTACATCACAGATTTACAGGCGCTGTGGCTTGATTTCTGGAAGAAATAGGGTAGAAGAGCAGTAAGCCAGATATGTTATTTCATTAACCTTATTTCAGTGGGACTTTTGCCTGAAAGACTGAAGACCAGACCGTGTGTTACTAATCTTTGTGCCATTTTCCTGTTTTCCTTCAATGACTAATAGAGAACGAAGAGCATATCGGTTTACTTAGTTTTATATTCACAAAGGACTGCAGCCCACCCCAAAACAGTCATTGCAATTTTCTATGCTAACTGTATGGTTTTCCAGCTCCATGGAAGATGGGCGAAGGCCAGGTTTTTCTCTTGGTAGGTGTAGCTGTAGATCCACGGATGTTAAGGCTGCTGAGCTCGTCTGGAAACATATATTTCAAAGGACAGTTTGTGACATAAACGAACAACATTTTCATTTCTACAGGGGAGCAACAGCCACTGTGAAGTTCAGCAACAGTCATGCACTTTTAACAGATTTTTTGTGTATTGTTGCAAGCTGAAACTATCCGCATTACACTGGCGCTCCATGTGTTTTTCTTTCTTTTACCTCCACCCATTTCCTCCTGTTCTTGTTGCCTGTCTCCTACCTTTCTCTCTGGTACTTGAAAAAGGTATGCAATCTCCACTTACTGCTGAGAGCCACCTTAGGTGCCAAGGTGACTGTGTTACATGTTTTTTCATTTTGTTCTTCCTCAAAATTTAGATTTTCCTCTTTTTTCGCATTGAAGACTATTACTCCCATTCTGCCTCCCTCCTCACCTGCATTAAAATTATTTTCTTACTCTTTCTCTCACTTTTTTTTTTTCCCTCAGTCACTTTGGGTGGATCCTCAGGTTTTTTACAGGCCTCTTGCTTTCCCCATCTTCCCTCTCTCTGCTTCTCTCACTTCCCTAATGGAGTCCCAAGGTCACTATTGCTGCAGCTGCAGCTATCTCAAGCAGCGCAGTTTCTCCTTCATCCTCTTTCCATTATGATTTCAGCCCTTCTGTATCCCCAGGATTTAAGATATTGGGTTACCAAAGGGAGAGAGTAAATATTCCATAATAATACAGCAGGCCTGACAACATTTTGGAAAGTTTTCAGAGAAAATTCCCAGGTAAGCCCCTGTTACCATTAGCTCACTCGTATTTCTCAGAGGTTTCCTATGTAATGTTGTACAAGGAACTGGTAGAAATAAAAAGGTAGAATATAGTGGAGAAACAGTAGGAAATATTTCTTGGGACTTCTGAAAGATTAAAGTTCCTCCTGAGAAACTATTGAGGAAATTGTGTTAGAGGTTGAAAGGGAAAGTTAAGTTGTGGTTTAGAAACAGCACTAGTATTGTTTAACAGAAATTAAAGTTCATTTTTAGCACAGTATAGCCTCTATAGATCAGACTCAAAAGCATCCTACAGTTACAATGCAGAAGTTTGTAACTGGGTGACTGATGACTACAAATCATTTCTCCTGCCCGTAGCCAAGCTGCTCATTCTGGTGGATGGAGTTGTGGCCGATGAGTGGAAAAATCCTCAGGCAAACTCTGTGTGTGCATGGCAGAGGGGGGAGGTGGGAGCATTGGGGAACAGGGTCAGGGTGGGTGTGTTTTTCCAGAGTTATCAAAGGTTTTGAGCCTGTCTGGTAGGGTTTTGTCTGGTCCTGTCTTCAGTCTTGAAACGTGGTGTGCACATTATAGCCAGTATGCTCTGTGGGGTATTTATCTGCATATTCCCTCCCCTCTCTCGCCAGATCCCTGCTCAAGACTCACTGCTAATGTGACAACTAAAATTAATCAAGAAATGTTTAATGGTGAAATTGAGAAAGCATGGAGGTAGATGGGGGTATTTAGACATAAAAAAAAAACCAACAAAAAACATTACTTGCTGATTTTTGTAATGGTTTCAAATATGTGTTTGTATATATGTCTCCTTGCCTCTCACATCTGGCTTATCCTATTGTTATTATATTTAGATTATTTATTTTTAATTATAATTATATTGTTATTATGTATAGATTATTGTTATTACATATAGATTGTTACTATTTTGGCATAGGAGCATCTATGTTTGAACAGCACCTCATAGAAGTTCATCCCTACTACTGAATTATTTTTTATTCATATCAATAAATCTGCACTTGTCTAATTCCAGGATCCAGTAGAGATGTAGTTATTGGTTTTACTGTTTTTCCTTCATGCTATAATAAAGCTCAGATTCTTTTCAAAATAAGGTATAATTAACTTGTGGAATTAATTGGCTCCAGATAAGAACTTTGTAGAATTTAAAAATAGATGAGATATTTATATGAATTTTATGCACCTTCACACTAGCCAGGATAAAAGTTCTTAATGGAGGTAAGCTTTCATGCTTCAGAAGAAGAACCAACCACTGTCTGGGGCTGCAGAGAAATTAGTGATGCAGTCCTTTAAAGATGATTTCTAGTTTTGCTGAAGCATCTGGTACCGACGGTTACTGAAGTCAGGACAAGGCATGAGAGGGACCATGGGATTCATGTATTGCTAAGGGACAGACACACATTGTTTGGGACAGACACTTCTAGCCTGAGCTAAGGCAGTCTAGGTGTAATTGAATTCTTCAACAATATTTAAAAAGTCAGTATAAACTGAGGAGCAAAATTAAGGCCATGCTGTTAGAATATACTTGAAGAGTACACATCTACCTTAGGATTTGCCAGGCCTTATCTTTTTATTTCAAATGGAAAATATTTTACATAAATTAAGTTATGGCCAAACTAGTAATTTGTTGCTTTAGAATTTAGTTAATGTGATACTTTACCAGCAAATAATCCTCATGTGACATGACACACTAATAAATACTGGAAGGTGAGGGGAAATAGAGGTAGCAAACTCATTTAGTAAGCCTAACAGTGTTTAAAGAAAAATGTTTCTGATTAAACTTCTTCTTTGGCACCATTTTCCATCATGCATGGTCTTTAATTCAAGATGCAATGGTTGTATAACAGACAGATTATATATCAAACAGAAGTGTCAAGCTTAATGGAGAAATTGCTAGGTGAAGTTGTATAGCCTATATGATATGGGAGGTCAGAAAAAATGTTCATTATAATTCTTTCTTGATTTAAATTCTATCAATCTTCTAAGTGTCCAGACTTCTACAGATTGTTAGCAAAACTCTATGACTTGGCCTTGGAAGAAAATGGAACACAAAGTATTAATTTGCACGATATGTGTCCTGGCTGACTCTGAAACAAGTAAGGATTACATTACATCAAATTAAGCTAAAATTTCACCACACTCAGCAGAAAAATACAGGTGCAAAACTGAAGTAAAAGAGAGAACAGCCAGCACCATAAGCAGTACAAATACCAGTGACATGCGCTTTACCTCAAAAATAACTGTGCGCGCCACGGAAGACATAGATACACGGACCGCTTGGAGGGACAGAGAGAATGACTAGATGCTTTGCTCTTAGCCATTAATGTCTCCCAGGGAATACTGCAAATACACTATGATCACAGCTTGAAAATGCACAGTTATGAATTTACTGATTACTTGTGGGTTTTCATTTTTACAATGGGGGCCAAAATGATGCCGTCACTAAGCTTCTTCCCATGTGTGGGTGGTGGAAACCACTAGTTCTCTGTAGACTCTTGGTTTATTTTTTAGTGCATCATTGTGAGTTGGTCAGTCCACTTCCCTATAAGAACATGAGAGGTGTCATTCCTGTAGGTGGAGAGGGTAAACCAAAAATAATACAGATCAGATCCTGTGGGGAGTCAACATGGAGTTGGATGTGTAAATCGGGATTAAACTTCAAAACCAAAACCAGCAGAAATGCAGTTCTTTCTTGTCCAGAAATTCTTTCAGCCTATGATAGTATAGTTTTTTTTGTCTTGAAATATGTCCTACTTAATTTGTTCTTTTGTTTGCTGTTTGTGCTTCAGGATGTAAGACATACAGGATGAACATATTACAGAAATTATAAAAAGAATGTGCTCTAACACTAAAAAGTTGAGTACAACTTTATTTCAAATTATAGGTTGTGTCTCTGATAATTTTACTTTTATACTCTGTGGCCACATCACTTCACAACCCTCTTTCTCCTTAATTCAGATCCTCACTCTATATTCTGCAGCCTACCAAACAGTTTTGATGAGATCCACTTATATAAGGAGCAAAACATAACAGTCACTGTATAATGTTATGAATTCTAGACACATAGATACATTATAAAAAGGTTTTCCAACACATGATTTCATTATGTAAAATTGGTAGTTCATTGAAATTCAAATTTTTATAATAGATTCAAAAATCTGTGCAGGAAGTCAGCATTGACCACCTAGTACAGACACCATGAGTAAGAAACAATGATTTTAAGTTAATTGATGGAAATTATAAAGAGTTGTAGCTAAATAGAGAGTTGAGGCAGAATTCTGCCTGTTGGTGCAAAAAGGAGTCAGTGGCCAGGGTTTTCTGCTCCATCTGAGCTCCTGCTGTTTTCAAGTAGCTTGAATTTCTAATGAGTGCTTAGAGAGAGCAATCTCTCCTCTGTAGAGAGCGTAAGACCTGCACAGCCTGCCTGCTGCCCTGGTTGTGTTACCCAAATGGTGGCTGGGCACACCACCCCCTTTTGCTCTTGAGCCATCTGTTGCTCAGTAGTTTATACTTCCTTTTATATTGTTTCTTTGTTCTTGCTTTCTGCTTTTACCAAAAACAAGTACTGTATACTATTTTTTCCCCTAATTTTTAGATTGCCTTTCAAATCCAAAATATATGCAGAGAGAAGAAATGATTCTTTCTGGAGCGCTGGACTAATGGGGCTTTTTCCTTGCTTTGTATTGTGTTTTTTTCTTCCAGAGCAAATTTTTTCCCTTTAATCTCTTTCAGCCAAAGCGACTGTAGAGGCTGCCTGTAACAATAGTAGGCAAGCATTTTTCCATTCCAACACAGGAATGTAGTCTGATGGTATCCCTCTGAAGTATATGAAACCTTTAGGTGGCAGCCAAGGGCTACAGTTTGAATCCCTAGATTTATTAGTTGTGTGGTTTATGGTCTCTGCTTAAGGTGGCAAAGAGGATATGATGAAGAATTAATTTCTAATCCATCCAAAGTTAAAGCAGAAGGAATTTCACATAGGTGAAACAATTATTAAAAAGCTGGATGTGTCTGGATATACAGGAATTCACCTGGGAGCTCTCTCTGTGGTCTGTTGCACTTCCACCACCCTCTGTCTCCTTCAAAGTGCTCTTAAAAGCACATCCTAAAGCCTAACATCTTACTCCTATTGATAAATTTGTTATAAAAATGGCATTTAATGTAGTGCTTTTTTGTTGTATTTGGAACGTGAATGATAATGTGCCTGGACCTGGGAGGAGGCTGGAAACACTTGGTGGTCCCCTGGCACGCGTCTCCTCTGCCCCATGGCCTTTCAGAGCCGGGGTGTAGGGACTACCTGTCCCCTTGCCTCCCTGTCACTGTAAGGGCTCTGCAAGTGTCCTGGGCAATTTGGGGCATGCCATGGGAGACATGGGCTTCTCCAAAGGTGGTCATTCAAATGATATCTTCAGGAATTATATCTTCAGGGTTATTATCCCCATGCCACTCTAAAACAGATCTTTGTGAAAATTTTTTTTTTCATAAAACGGACTTGTCAAAATCCTGAGGTTAGTTTGCTGCAGTTATGCAGTAGGTGTGTTGAAATTCTGCCGAAATATATTCTTATAATATGTTATGGAATCATCTAGAGATGTCAGAATGTTTGTTAATGAAGACAAAACTATCTGAAAGAAGCTGTAGACTCCAGAGACTTCCTCTCAGGGAAGAAAATGCATCTTTGTTTTTACAAATAACTGCACAAAGATATCTTTAGATACAGAACTTTTTTTTTTTTTTAACTTACTGTCATTTTCATGCAAGAAAACATGGCCACATATGTATTATATTTTTGGGGGGTTAAAATCAGAAAATGAGAGATTTACAGATAACCTCATCTGTTTATTGTACTGTTCCCAAAGTTTTTCTTTGCGTAGTTAACAGCCACATGCAGCTTCAAATCACGTCGTTTACCTCTGCAGTCTAATGCAGCATACATTGTCTCACCATCCCACAGATAGGCTGAAATATTCAACATTGTGGTGCCAGAAATGAACATACGTGCAGAACAAACATCCAAATTCAGCAGTGAGACAAGTAATTGTGTACTCTGATTACAAACCAGATGTTAAAAATCAAGTAGTTTAACTAAAGTGACTACTGATTCAATGATTAACGAGATAGGTTTACATCAAGATTTGTATTAGAAAATATAACTTTATTTTAAACAGCTTGTAAATGTAGGTCTGTCTGAGTATGTGAGTATTTATTAGTGAAGAAGATTTAGGTTTTCTCCCCTTTTCCTTCTCTTTTTTCTTTCACATTCTCTATTTTTGTGAGTACCCATGTGAAAGACTGGGGTCATATGTAAACTCCATTTCCAGTATTTCTGACTCTTCAGGTACAAGCAAGGGTGTCTCCACAAGACTTAACAGCTGTTTTAGCACACACCTGGGCTGAGGTTAATGCATCTGCCTCCCTGCAGAGCCTCTGCACTGGTTTGTGTCTAGTTAGCTCTGAGTAGAAGCAAAGAGGTAAGCAAGCCTAGATTTTCCCACCTATGGAGAGGTGCTATGCTGTTCTTACTAACACTGTTATCACCTTACTACCTACCCTGTGTTGCTGCATGCTAGTTCACCTACTGTTGCATAAAAAGGGCAGGCATTCAGCTTTACAAATTCTTTGCATTTGCATTTCAACTGTTCACGGCCATTATCTGCCCAAAACTTCCTCTCATTCAAGTCCCTGTTTGATTGCATTCACCTCCAGGAAGCAAAGAATAAGGCATCTAATTCACATGGTTGAAATTACTTAGTAAACAGAATGGTCCGAGCTGATGTGGAATACAGCCAAGATGCTATAAAAGATGCTCTTGTTGTTCAGGAGGCATCAATAGATGTTTACATGATAAAAAAAGGTAAAGACAAAAGTCTTCCACCTAAAAGACACCCACTCCTCTTAAGTGTATATTCCTTATTACTGGCATTCTGTTTGTTCATATAACAACACACTAGAGGCTGACTTACTAGAAGCAGAGTTACTAAATGGTCCACTTACTTAGTTAAATAATTTATTACTTCATAAACATTTTCTTCAATTAAAAAATGTCCGTCCACCTCCTATTCCGTGCTATCTTGGGGTAAAATTTCTTTGGAGGCTCTGCCTCATAATAATAATTTTTCAAGTGAGAGTGACCAGCTGGGCATTTATGCTCTGTCTTCTGCTGAACTATGCTAAGTTGTTTTGTGACACATTTCCCTGCCTGGGGAATATTCGAGATATGGGGGTGGTTTTAAAATGTTTGTTTGGATGAGATGAGAAATGATCTCACAAGTTGCCGGAAAGAAGGGGCTTAGTGCAATGGGAGGTAAGAGAGAACGTGTCCAGTATGGTGAAGAAGGAATTACACATTAGCTCATATAAATAATAATAGCAGGTGTGGGTAATTGCACTTTAGTAAAACTGTATTTGAAAGCCCTTAAGTTGTAGTTTCTTAGCAACTGCTGCTGACAGCCACGTTTTAAGTGGCCAAGGCTTACAAATTAATCAACACCCATAGACTGCTATGCAACAGCATTAAATGGAGAGAAACACTAAATCAGAAGTGTTTCTACTCTCTAAACAGAAATGCAACAGAGAGCCAGACCCACAGAGGGGGTGATGAAATAGAAAAAGCAGAAATTACATCTACATTTCTAGGGAAGCCTTTTCAGGAAGAACTGCTTAGTAAGAACTCTTATGGAGAAAGGCATGATCCATAGCCTACTCAATGCAATAGGTAGACTTTAGGGAATGTTGGCAGGGGTATAATTTGTATTTAGGTAACTGTTATTTTGTTAATGCATTTTTTTTATATCTTTTTTATGTATTCGCTCTGTAAGATCTACGTGTGTGCATGTAAAAGTTTTTATTTTATGAGAATGAGTGTATCTATGTTTAGTGTGAAGTATAAATGCTGTAAGTAATGTTAATCACTTAAGACCACACTGCCAACAAGATGATTTTGGATGTTGGTAAGAACATTTCATGGAAGAAGATGGTGCTAAAGCCAACCAAGAAGAGATGAAGGATAGTTAAAGAGACGGAGTCTGAAGGGTTCATCTTTTCGGCTCATTGACGCAAATTTACATTTGGCTAATTCATCCTGTAGTGCCTGAGTTGTCATCAGTTCTTTATGGGTGCTCCACAGAAAGCACTATTTCTGATTGCTAATATTATCCTGAGTTAGCTAGGTCCTATCCTAGCAGTTGAGAACATGCTCTTAATTCATGATCTGTAGAACCAGCAAAAAGTTCTTAACTATAATTTTTTTTTTGAAACCAGAATATTTTCTGTCAAAACATAGGCTTGGATATTTTGTCCTGGGGAAAGGTTCTCCAACCCAAGACAAAAAGCTAATGTATTAGTTAAGGCACACCCTGGATTAACAAGCTTCAAATTCTGGGCAAGTGTCCTAACTTCTGGCTTGCTATTTCGGCAAGTGGGAATGTCAATCTGTCTCTTACATGACTGGTATGTTATATTGTACCCTTATTCCAGCTCTGTAAAACTCTTCTTACTTTTTTAAAGTAAAATTTATGTATGCAACAGAACAGTGGAATTGCCTTCTACAGGTTTTAAAACACCTTAGATATTTCCGTATTTTCTTCCAAGTGCAAAGCATATTTCTCTGCCCTGAGTTTCTTTAACATAGATATATAGGAAAGACGTTTGTGAAAAGAACCTGTTCTAACATGACATGCCACTGTGTCCTTCATGAGGACAGTGTTGTGTTTATTTAGAATGAGATGAGGCTATACAAAATATACACAGTACCAAAGGCGGATAAGTAGTAATACAGTTCATTTCATTCAGTTCACTAGCTGTTTAACTTTTATCTTATGTATCCTCATACAACCTCTAGTATGACATAGATGCCAATATAATCACAGTTAAAAGTCATTCAGTTATTACATGATCCAAAACACATACAGTATTCTCTGGGGCTTCCCATGATGCCTCCACACATTTAGAGACAGTCTTGGACTGGAAAAGAACTTCTTTATCCATGACCGTTTGCTATTAGATGGAGAGTCTCTAAATATTCCTTTGTCAGGAAAAGGCTTTTAGCCTTCTAATAACATCTCATTGAAGCACCTATCCACCAGCTTTTAAGAAACCGCATGTGAGACTTGCTGATCACTTTAATTTGTTGAAATGAGTCTGATGTTGTTTTTTCCTCTCACATTTAAGTGTTTTATTCCTGACTTGCTTGTTAATTCTCCTATTCTTCACGTGACATAAAACCAACTTTCAGTATTTCACTGTCTTGTTTTTTTAATTCATATTCCACAGAGCTGATGAATGCCCATGATTTTCACAGATGCCCATGATGGTACACAGATGTTACACTGCAGGATATATCTATCAGCTTCAATTTTAGGACAGAAAACACTAAAACTGCATGAACCTAAGTAATAATTTAAGTTGCTCTCAGAACCTTTAATTCTGATGAACAGGCACCTCTTTCTTTCTGCAGGTTTTCATAGATTTTTCAAGCAGAAGTACTGAATTACAAATACGAGTGGACTCTGCAAGTGAATATAGTCTGCTATACACTGAAACCCAAATTTTCAAAAATGGCCTGGGATTCAAAGTACCTTGGTACTGAGCAACACAAATTGAGATATCTGATTTAGACAAGAGCTGATTTTCCCCCTAGTTCCCCCTGAAATCAAGTGGATTGCAATCTGAAATCTGAAGATGGTTGACTAGTTCAGTGCACACATTGCAATAATAAAAGCCACACATGCAACGTGGGATTTTTTCTTACAGAAATACAATCTTGGTTCCAAACAAAGCTGCCACCCTTTTCTATGTTCTTTTTTTCTCTAGCTGAACTAGGAAAGGTTGGCTTAAATGATTAACAACGAATCAACACAGATACTGCCTAATTTTTTTTAATTTTTTTTTACTTTGTGGAATAGAAATGTATTTCTTTTGACACTTTTATTAAAGTGATCTTTCTTTACGCAGTAGCTATTTCGCAGTTATTTTTGTATCATTCAAGTATATTGTTCTGAGTGATAGTCAGAAACCACTTCCATAACTGTATGTCTTGTTTACTTATGCCATGTAGGTTTTTAAAGCTGTCTTAGTTGGCTGATGTCAGGGCACCAATCCCATAAAAGAACATGGTTTTGTAGTTTAAAAGAGATAACGCTGTCTCTATACAGCTTTTGTCTATTACTGCCAATTAAATCATTGACACTTCATTTCTCTTTTTATTGTCTGTAGTCTATGATTGAAATGCAGCAGTGACTCACTGTTATATAAAACAGGTCCATATTTTGATTCTTAACTTTATGCTTCTTTTCAAAGTATGGGTGTGCCAGCTCTAATGTGTGTGGCATCATTGGAAAGGAATTTGGAGGCAGAATAAAAGTATTCATCCCTTTCACCAGAATATTCCATCTATTTAAAGATCATAAAGCAGGCAGATGGGAAATGCCTAAAAAAATAACAAACCCAGGGGAAGCAGAAAAAGAACAGGTTGGAATGGACCATCTGTGAAAACTTTTTGAGTATCAGATATAAGACTTGAATAGCTGGCATAGTGAATGAAAGCCTCATTACCTCCAGATGATGCAGATGCTGGGTCTGCCTTAAAATATTGCAGAATTGTTCAAACTTCACAGCAGTAATTCTGGTAAGTTGGATGAATGACATTGTCTGAGCTGGATTCAATAGGCTGACACCACCTGAGCAATTAAAGAAAACAAGAGTCTTTCCTTTTATGTCAGTTTATACACAGGATTTTCAGTCTTGCTATAATGTGCAATGCAGGAAAGCTGACTTTGTTCAGGCAAATTTGGCAATTCCATGAGAATTCCTGAAGTTATTTGAGTGAAAAACTAGCTGGATCATTTTACTACTGGACTTAAAAGACCTACCAGTCTATGAAAACTCATGATAAAAAAAACATCCTACATAATTGGTGATATTTTTTTCTTAGGGTTTTTTTTTCCTCTGATTTTTAAAAAAATTATTTTATTTCCAGTAGGCTCTGATGGAAATATTGTCTTTTATTTTTTTTTTTAGATTTCCCTGGTTGCATACATTTGAAGAAATGAAGAAACAATTGTTTCATTAGCATTAATGCTAAAGAGCAGTAATCTTTTTTTTTAAAGGTATTTTTTAACGTTGTTATCTTGTAGTAATAAATAGTTCTCAGCCATAGAATCTTTCCCTGAGATGAAAGAGAGAAGAGATACAAATATGAGCAGGAAGTGATAATGGCTACAATTTAAAGACCACCTCCAAAATGACCTATATTATCTTGAAAGTAATTTTAAAGTCATCTTGCCCTGTTCTCTTACCCCCTCTTCTTATGAGATTTTTGTTTGTTGGGGGTTTTTTAAATGAAGGTCCCAGTTTCTGAGCAAAAACTTGGAATGTGTGTATATAACATCATAATTAGTGAATACAGTAAGTGAGCCTTTCAAACTGGAATGAAAAATTCCCCACCAGATTTTATAACAGCTGATGAAGTCATGTGGATAAGCCTGCTCCCAGTCTGGATATCACGGGAAAAAAAGATCAAAGGGTCGTTCAGAGCTAAAGAAACAAGGGCAAAATTATGTGTTTTGTTTTGTTTTGTTTTTTTTAATTATTTTTTTTTTAAATTGCTTTTGTCCATAATTATTTTATAGAGAATAGAAACCCTGTTAAAAAATTTCAGGCTCAATTTGAAATTACTCACCCAGATTCTCCATAGGAACAAACATGTTGCTATGGAGATGGACCAGAGCAAAGTCAAAATATAGATACAGATAGATTCCCCAGAGGAATGTAATTTGAGGCATAAGTACACTGCTTAAACAGTATAAACACTGTCCTGGTATGCCTTGCTTTCTCCATCAAAAGTACAATAAAATATCCCTAATCCTAAATGACCTGTTGTTGTTTTAGGAATAGCTTTTAAAAGATTAGTCATTCTTCTAATATTTCTTTTACTTTTTTTTTTTCATAAAGGACAATACAGAAACTTTTTTGTTATCATCTAAGTGTTACTAAAAGAGAAGGGGAAATCAGCAGTAAAATGGATAAAATTTTGCAGAAAAAAGCAGTGGTGAGGACTTTGCTCATGTAAAGAGATCTTGCTGTGAGTTCAGTATTCATAACAAACGTAAAAATGTATACCTTTTTCTTCATTGCTATAAAATATGCTGAGCCCATGTGGAACTTCTGAGAGAGAAAGGACTAGTGCTTCTTCTTTGAAACTCAAGCATCTGCCACTTGGCATACACAAAAAATCTTCATTAAGCTCTTGGATAAGAGGACCTCTAAACATACAGTTGTGAAGACGTGATTCTGTCCCTGAGAAGCCAGCATAGTAGACATGAGCTACTTACCTGGATCATTGTACTCCAAAAGTAATATCCATGAAAGTGACACAGTCTCAAATAATCAAGGAGAAAATATTATAATGATGTTTCTCTCCAGTAACCAGTAATTCAGCAAAGGGAAAACTCATGCCAAGGTCAGCGCTATATTTATTGAAATGCACTATTTTAGCTTCATATGCTGTCTAAAATCATAGCTTCTATTTCAGATTAAATATCTCATTGTATTATTGCTTTCCTCTAGCTCTCTGTGAAATTAGTAAGAATCCTAGCACATCATGTCAAAAAGGATATGTTAAAACTGCTCTTATATTTTTTTCTCATAAGCATTATTTTCATAGGTCTCTTTTTCTGCAAGTAGCTTTTGGAATTCAATATACATGGCTTTTTAAATAGAATTGCATCACTGTGTAGTACCACAACATGAAGAAGAAAATATTCAAGCTATAAATTAGATAGAACCCCTTCATGGATAACCCATTCTTAACATTACATCTGGAAGCTATTAAAGCATGTGGACTTGGAAGCTATTAAAGCATGTGGACTTCTCTTCAGGGATGTTTTAGAGATGATAAGGCACAGAATTTAAAATATTTCTCGACAGCTGTGACCACCAGCCAGGTTTCTGAGTGAACTTGACTGTGTTTTGTTATAATTCCTCTATATCATATGTATTACCTAATATAGATGTATATGTATGCTCAGAATTAATCTCATTAGAGAACTAAAATATTTGGAAGATCTTCCAAATAACTGCTGGATCGAGTGGGAAGTAGGCACCTCTCTAGAGGCAGAAATACCTCTTTTTAAATGAGCTCTAGTTCCTTGAGAACTTAATGGTTGAATATGAGTTTTCTGGATCTCTCATATTTTCATTTCTAAAACCACATTTTTGGAACACACTGTTACCATTTTCAAAAATGGTCACTAATGTGTGATTAAGATGGACTGTCACCTCCTCATTCAGTTCTGGAGATAGGTTGTTAAAATAATGTCCTTAGAAGTTCAGAAATATTATTTGAGCCTATTGTTTACCTAGACACTACCTGGGCTACTAGGGGCTCACTCTTTGTAGCTCTCTCACTGGTAAGGTCAGGTTAAAAGAAATATGTATGCTTGTGAAAGTCAGTAATAGGGAAAGCTTAATTTCCAAGAACTACAAATGTTCCCAGTGCTGTCTGAAACAGGCTAATTTATGTGTGTGACATAAATGGTTTGGTCCTTGGAAACAGAGGTGGAATTGACTGAAGTTTTGGTAAAGTTTAAAGGGTAACCAAGTTTCTGTAACCAGGGTAAGACTAAGAGCTTAAACAGGAAGGGAAAAAGTTAATGCTATGTAAAAGATAATTAGTTTGAAAGTTTTGCTTGTATTGAAAAAGGTATATATATACCACAAACAGACAGGAAAAACAGGGATCAAAAAGAAACATGGCAAATCTAACTTCTGGGAACTAGTAAAAGTCACAGCTATATTAAAATCCCATCAAGCAAAGAATGCACACTCCACGCTACATAGATAACAAATCAGTGGATGATGGCAAGGTTCTTCAGGCAGAAGCAGTGTTTGAAATGATTACACTGTCAGGCAAACTGAGCTACTATATTCAGAACAAATGCACTTTCAGTGGAACAGGGAGGAGCTCCA
>VZTV01047981.1:0-10186 GCA_013400875.1 Anhinga rufa
CCTATTTCTTGGTATTTTTAAAGAGATTCTCTGGTCTTTCCTACATGTACATCCTTTGAACTGCATATTCCTCTTTGCAGATACAGAGCTTGTTTCATACTTCTGGCTGGTTGGAGGATGCATTGCTTTTAGGCTTTAACTGTCACCCATTAAGTTAGTGAATAATCAAAAGCCTGGAAATCTAAATCAAAAACTTTCTTTATCAAATGTTCTGTGGTGCCTCAGGAGTGGTGTCTTGTATACTTACCTTCTGTAGGTGGTACTTGGTCCAGATTCTCCCTCCTGTAATGCACCAAACTCTCTCCTCTTGCTAAATGACCTGTGCTTTGGGGTAGACAATGGCTGTGGTACTTCTTTTTCAAAAAAAAAATAATTTCCATGTTTTCTGCCAAAAATAATAATTTTGCATAAAATGCTGAATTTTGTCAAAGCCTGTTCTTTGTTCTTTTTAAAAACAGACAACCCAAACAACGCTTTTTATAGAAAAGAAATGGTGTCCCGAATCTATATAGTGCTGGGCTTTCAAGAAAGCTTGTCTAATTGCTTGTTCATTCAAGTTTGCTATATTTAATTCCTGAAAATATTTTTATAGGTCCCTGAATCAGTATTGTGACTTGGGTTTCTTTTGCACCTTTCTTAATATGAAAAGGTGTCTTAAACTGTGAAATTAGCACTGCATGTATACTGACCAAAGCTAAGCCTAGCACCATGCTATTCTGTGTGAGAAAGGGGGATTATCTCAGAAGCAAGCCTTGTTTTTGTATCTCCCATTGCAAAAAGTCATCTGTACTGAGCTCATGCGCTAATCTTTCTTCTCTGTAGTGTAATTCCCAAAGTATTCTAGCCTTTCCCATTTCCTCCAGCAAAACCTTAATCATGATATATTTTGCTTTTCTGTTAGCCATTAGATGCATAATTGTTCTTCCTTAAATCCTATTAAATTATCCAGCTGATTACCTGCTTCAGCAGATTGTCTGGATCATCTTGCATATTACCTACCATGAACAGTATCAACCAAGCATCCCATCTTTCTGCAGCCCTGAAGTAAGGCACGTGCAGTTTCTTCTGTTGCAGCTTTTTCAGATTGCCAGTCATTTATTCAAACTAAATATTTTTTAATGACTCCCCTTCATTTTTTTTTTATTCTCACTCTTGAAGTCATATTCTTAATGATTGCATAGTTAAACCTATAGAATTTACTTTTTTTGCGCGCACTGCGTAGCTTAGAGAGGATGCTCTGCCAGGGAGGTGTTTGGGTGCACAAGGAACAAGCTCTTTGGAGACTGCAATGCAATTTTCACCATCTTGTGACCTTTTTTAGTGCTTTGTCTGCTCTCTTGCCTACTATTCCTGACCCACCAGTTGAGAAACAGTATCCTAGATAGTTCACACAACCAGTAAACAGAACTTTCCAAGTTTATTGAGCCTCAGGGCAGATCCCGTTTGACACTGTTTTCTGTGATCTTTTGCTGCTTGTTATGGGGAGAGCCTTTGGCAATGAATGCATGTAATATTCCTCATAAAGAAGTCAGGGTTCCCTGCACTGAAAAGCCTTCAATGGATTTAGTGTAAGCCTCTTGCCAGTCAGACTTCAACTAACATTCCTCAACTTTTGGCTGAGGCATCACTTGGTCTCTGTTTGTGTTGACCGCTTTCTGAAATGCTCATCTGATACGGCAGGGACCTGTCATTAAAGCATCCCCTGTCGCCTTCCCACCATTAGGCTTTGTTCATACATTCATTTTCCCTGTGGCTCATCCACAATGTTTAGCCAATTTCAGGGGGGAAAGTGGGGTTTTATGTGCAAATCTATTGTTTTGAAACAAAAAGATGGTAAGGATCAGTGTTAAAGTTTCTCAGGCAGGTGAACCACAGCATAGTAATACCTGCTTGCATCTCCAGTCCTGTGCAGGCTATAGGTAATGGGCTGAATTAAGACATCAGATTTATGCCTTAAGTGAAGAAAGATAAATAATTCACAAGGGACAGAGTCCACATGGTGAATATTTTATTTATGCGCTACCTGTGTTGAGCTGAGCAGAATAGGTTGGGGTTTTCTTTTCTTCCTTGCGCTTCAAGATCTTACAGTGGCTGTTACTGAGCAATGGGGCAGGACAGAGGTAACGAGCTGGGCCAAATTCATGTCTGGTGTAAGTGGTACTGCCTCTGCTGATTACAGTTGAGTTGCACCAGCTTGTGCGAACTGTGAAGTTCATTTTTCTTCAGTAATTTTCACTGCTTTCTGAAACAACATTGCTCAGGATCCTTCCCCAAGCCTGTTACTTTATTTTCACTGGCTCTTCCTCCCATGCACTAACCAATATTTTAAAAACCCTTTCTTCCTCTTCAGGATTTGGCCTATACAGGGAGGACCCCCTCAAAGCCAAGCTGTCTCGCTGTTAGCCCAGTCTGTCTTATGTCGACTGTGCTGAGAGAGTTACACCATGGCTGAGCCACGGTTGAATTTGACCGCAAATGTAAACTCCACTTTTTTTGGTAGTGCTGATGGGGGCTTCAGGGTTTATTCTTCTCAGCTTTGCCATTAACAGCAAGACTTCAGTAGCATTCCCTGTCCCAGCTTTTGACAGAGGAGGGTGCCTGCAGATCCCTCTGCCTGGGATTCAGAATGCTGCTCCTTATCCCCACACCTAGCAGGGCTGTCGCTGCCTCAGGCTCCCACTCAGCTGCCTCTGAAGCCTTCCTCTACCTAGAAGAGGTCATGGCTCCATTGGCACGATTGACTCATGCGCCAGGTTCTTGCCTCAGGACCTACAGGTGATATAAACTGCCTAAGAAAACACTTCTTTTTGTATCACATGGGGCTTGTTCGTGCTTCTTTTATAAACCTTTTCTCAATTACATGGGTGGGAAAACATGCAGTTTGAATTCTTCATTCTGATAAAACATTCTTTGTGTGTGAAAGTTTTATTGTGGTTCTGAGAGTAAAGCTAAGGAAACAGGATCTCGGCAAGAGCCTCCTTCTGAGTGATGTGGCAAGACCCTGTACCTGCGTTAGGCACCTGGGTTAGCTACAGGCTTCACTTTTGTTCCAGTCCCAGAATTTCAATCTGTGCAAGTGGCAACTCGCGGGTGGCTGTAACACCCTGGGGAAGCAGGGTGTAACCTGGGAAGTGAAGCATCGTTGTTCTCTAGTGTAGGTGATGTAGGCTGACTGTAACTTAAAAACAGCAGGCTTTGTTCTGGGTGAAGTATAAAAGCTGAGTTTCTTTCTTTACCTAGGGCTTACTTGAAATTTTAGTTAATTTTGTGTTCTGTAGATCTACAGTCAGAAATACCTTAGAAAATGCTTGCTCATCTTTGCAAGGTATTTTGAAAGTTCAGTAGAGAACAGAGATTGAGAGACAATTCATGTGCTATAAAACTGTAATCACAAAACCTATTACAAGGATGTAATGTACAAAGACATTCCTTTCATTCAGTTGTTAATGGAAGGGTTTAGGTTTATGCCTTTGCTTGTGCAAGCCACAGACACTGTCCTCGGCCTAAAGCGTATTTTCGTACTTCCACCACCTCTAACTCATCCACAGCTGAAAAAGCTGAAAAACACCTAAGGAAGAAAAAAGGAGAGGAAAAAAAGAAATGTTTGTGATGAGCTCAGTGCTCATGTTAAGTCATTGTCAGCTAAAGCCACTCTCACCACTTCCTTTCCTGCAGTCAATAAGTTTCTGCAAAGGGCAATAGGGTATTTTCCAAACTACAACTGCAGAGACCTGTTGTGGAGTCCACACTGGCATCTGTGTGTGCAGAACTCGCTGCAAGTCCTGGTCCCGAGTTGGCTGATTTTAATTCAGTAGTTTCATTTCACAAGAGCTTTAACCACAAGGAAAATGAGGTATTATTTGCTCAAGTTTCACCCAAATCCTTCTCCTGGTAGGAGCGGCCCTTCGGTAGCAGTAAAAAATGCTCCAACACTGACAAACTGGTACTCAGCCCCTATCCCAGGTGCAGGATGGACACTGCAAACCCTTTAGCAAAGTCCAGGAGCGTTAGTCATGCACAGTGATATTTGTAGTACACCATTTCTAATTACTTTGGTGTGTCCATGATTTGTGTGTGTTCTGGAGAGGGGTTCTTCAGCTCCCCAGGTTATTAGCCTGTGCTGGGAAGTGAAGGATTTGGTACTCACTGTGAGGAGTGGTTTCCAGGATTTGGAGCATTCTCACAAATGCTTACACGTGTTTTGCTGCTCTTGCATGCTCAGAGATGATATGCCCTAGAAACTGCATTGTGGATCCTCCATGGGCCATGTAATGCTTTCCATATTGAGTAAAATAACTTTGTTTTACAAGAGTTGTTTGTTTTAGAAAACATAAATGGCACTAGTTGGGTGGCTTCACGTGAAAACCTTTGCTTGCTTGTGTGGGGCAGCCTGTCTTTAACACCACCAAGCAACTTCTGCTGTGGTCAGGCTATCAGGGTGATAGTAATTTGGATCACAGACAGAGCTGTGCACAGAGTTTCCTTTTGGTGACAAGCAACATCACCATGGTCAAGGATTTCTGCATGTTCTGCATCTGTTAATACACAACACGGAGGTTATTTATGCATTTACTGTTTATGGTGGATGTGCTTGGGGAAGAGAGAAAGCCTGTGTTCAGTGTTGAGAACATTCTATTTATAATTTTAATTCCTTTCTAAAGGTTTATGTGCCCAACTGTATGAGAACCCTGAATGTCAATTCCTTTGCACAAGAAGCAGTTTAGTTTCCTCTCTTTGCTGGGTGTGTTTATTAAGTCAAATTTGCACATATAACAGTAGTATTAAATTAATCTCTCTGCAACAGGAAAATTCATCCATATTCTAAAAATACTTAAAGTAGTTTTATTCTGTTACTTTAGTAGATCAGATTGCTTCCTATCGGTAAGAATTCAAGAAGTAGCCCAGCTTAGAGTAAGTTGCCCTCATAAATTATATCTTCCTAGGAGGAAGAGAAAATCAGAAATAATGAAAGAGCTTTAGCTAGGGAAAAGGCTAATAATGTCACTAACCTCATGATTTCAAGTATGGAAATTGTCTTATGATGTGAAATTCATTATGTTTAACATTCATGATACTGTTGGACTGTTTAATGAAAAACAAAATAATTGATTTTTCCATAATGAGCCATCTATCAAAAAATATTTAGGGGAAAATTGTCTGGCCATCTAAAGAATTTTTTTAAACCCAATTTTATATGCTATTCAAAACAAGGAACTTAACCTCAGAAAGATTTTTTAAAAAAGGTATAAAAAATTAGCTGGTTTTGTAAGTAAATGTGGAAAGTAAAAGCAGATGTCTTAATATTGGCAGCTCTCTAAATTTCAAACTTGAAATCAGAAGCTGCAGTACCTCCCCCCCCCCAATCAAAATAAGTGTTATTTGAATTAAAATCACATTGTATTTTTTCATGGTGATTTCATGTACAGTGTTTACTGGTGTTCAGTCCCCGTGTTTATGAACGCAATGTCCATGCAACGGACCAGCGTAAAAAGGGCCTCTGTCCCACTGGCACTGCTGTGCCTTGTGTCGTGGAGTATCAGCCACGGAGTCCACCAGTGAAGGGAGTGTCGGCGTACGTGCTGCCACCTGCACACATCTGTGAAATACCTGAAACTTGTGTGTCCGTGAACAGTCAAATGCTTCAGCTGTGCGTGTGGTGAACCTGAAGAAATGGAGGCCCTTGGGGAAAGGAGCTTTCTTGGGGTGACACCCAGTCCTGTGTGCTCATACTGGGCAAAAGTAGGATCAACAGTGGAAAAGCACATAGATGCCGCATACCAATTTCTGCTTTAAACTGTGGTTTAGAGCTGCCATTAGTAACACTACTGCATATCCAGTGGCTCCCCATGACAAGGTTCAGCTCACCCACATGTCTCCATGAAACTACTCCTAAATTTGGGTACTTATTCCTAAACCAGTCTTAATCTACAAAACTTACTGGAAAGATCTAGTACCCAAACCATACAAAGGGCATGAGCCTGGAGACCTCTTAGCAGAGTCTGAGTCTTCATTGCCTTGACCCAACATGCTAGATGCTCTGTACAGAGCAGGAAGCTCTTCCTACTCTACAAAGTAAAGCGTATATCCAGAAGGCTGAGGGACTGTAATAAGGCTAGCAGACTTCAGTAGAGCTTTTTAGTACACATCAAGGTGCTTTATAGGCATTTAGGTTTGCCATTTGATACTGATGAATAATCCTGTAGTAGTCGTTATTAAAGGAAGGGCTCAGTCCAGAGACGACGGCCCTGTGACACCTCACTCCTGTTCATGCTGAGGCTGCCACTCACAGATCTAAGGAGACTCACTTTTTTCCACCAAAAAAATTTTGAAGCTTGGGTAAGATCTGCCTCCGATAGGCTGGAATCTCATAACCTTAGACTTTGTTAAAAATTCATATACTTTAAGATTAATAATCCTTTTTGTTGATTCATTTTGGAAGTGTTATACTAAATATTTCTATAATGCAGTGGGTTTGTTCCATTATGTTTTGTTTCATTTGCTGAATTCCATGTTTTATTGCTGCTGAAGTTAGCTGAAAGTGAATCCTATTAATAACTTTTGCACCAACTTCCTTGAATTCTGTTGCTGGCCAGCTAATGTCTGGAGAGCCACTAGAAAAAGTTAGAAAAATTTTGCTTAAATACCTTCAAATAACTTCAGGCATTGCTCCAATAGTCTCCAAAATATTGCCCATCCAGGCTGGCTTCCCTCACTGGCACTGTGCAACCCTATCATACCACTGTATAGGCAGCATAAAAGAGGATTTCGGCAAAATTGTGTTTCTGAAGGAAATTCTCAGCGTACCAGCCACTAGCACTCTCAAATGCTGTAGTTTTTATGCAGCCTTATTCAGCAGTGGCCTTGTGATTATACTGAAATAAAATGTTCTGGTTAAATTGTTTCATCTTTGAAATAGTCCACAACTGAAAACCCTAGGGGGAAAATGAGCATATAATTTTCTCGCTATTTTTAAACTACGTAAGCACCAAGAAAAATAGTATGATTCATTTATTTTGGAGTATGTTGATTAACTAGCAATTAAAGCTTTATAGTGTTTTCTTCATGGAACAAGAAAGGCCAGTTTAATGCTTTTACTTTAGTTTCGGTTCATTGGACTGGCTTCATACCTGGTACAGCCAGATAACTGCTCTGAAAGCATATGAAGTACCTGTATGCAGCTGAACATGGCCCACTTAGCTCAAAAATATGATGGGTGTTCACTTTCATTCATTCACAGCATCTGGTTCTATTACATTCAGCCCAATCAAGCCATGAAATTGAAATTAAATGTCTTTTGATGGTGGTAATATTGTAAGAATGAAAGCAAGATTGGGGGAAGGGAAATATCTGCATGGCAGAAGAGGCTCTTAGTGAGGACAAGCTGTGTAAAGTGCCTTTAAATTGTTTCACATAAATGACTGGATGCATGGGAAGATGAACTTGGAACTATTTGATTTATCGAAAGTGCATTTCACCTTCTCTTTAAAATCCAGATTGTGTCTGCGTAACCAGCATTGCAGCATAATCTCTTCCTGCAAAGGTTCTGATTTTCCAACTCTGAGGTCTGTTTGGTGGGTGACACGTGAACACCCTCCCACCCTGTAGCACCCGTGCTGTGCTCCCCTGTGCTGCAAATCCCGTTGCCACCCAGCATTCTCCCAGCTTGTGGACATAGGTCCTGCTGCTGCCCCCTTCCTTGGCTGTCGTGGGGGCAGCGTGGAAGGAAGGGCTACTGGAGGAACAGTCAGCAGGAGGTGTGTGGTGTGAGCTGGGCAGGAGGATGGGGGGAGGTAGGATGGCAAAATGGAGAGAGCAGGAGGGAAAAGATGGGTAAAGAATATGGGCTTTATGCAGAACCAGAATAAAATCAGCATCTGGAAATGGGCCATGGTTTCTAGACTGAGGGCTCTGCCAACTTGTTTGTTGAAGTGAGAGTGGGGGGGAAGGTGGCGTTTGTGTGTGTGGCTGTTGAGAAACATCAGGTGGTAGAGCAGAGTGGTGCAGTGTTGCTTTCTACTTTGACGTCTATGGTGGTCTCTACGCTTAATGAAAAGCTTGGTGCAGCTTCTAAGTTTCTATATTTATTTTTGCCACCATTACAATAACCTTCGTGCACTGTGCAGCCATGATTTTTCAATGAAATGTATGCAGCAGGGTAGGTACGTATTGCAAATGTGCCATATACACATTGTAGTATAATACACGTAATATGTAATGCATTATATAATGTGGTTTTATTGTAATATATGTGGTACATGCGTGTACTGCATACGTATTACACAATTATATGCACAATATGCATTTTTAAGTATTAGGATTTGGAAGGCAGAACGTGTTCCCGTCGCCCTAGGCAGTTAGCCACTGAAAACATCAGGGCTATGGCATGCTTTAGTGAAGCTGTTGACCTGCCTAGGACAGCTTTGAGTCATGTGGAAAGCGAAGCTCTGTTCAGACGTACCTACGCCAAACTCATATACAAGATAACTGCTGGGAAATGTAGTTGGACTATTTCCCAGGCTGAGCTGCTAGGTGCACGGGGGGCTGGACTCTGCTTAGGGAAATAGGGATGTGCTGAAAGCTATGGAAACACCACCCAGCTTACGGATGCAGCCGCTGTTTCTGCTCTGCAAAAGCTGTCATAGCTCTGGGTGACACCTTGGTGCCACAATTTTCCGTCAGTAAAATGGAAATGTCCTCCTATGTCCGAGGGCTTGTTTTCAAGATGTTCGTCATGGGGATCACTGATGAGAATAAAGTGGCAAGTCATTGTCCCAAACAGTCTGCTCGGGGGGGTCCCAAAACAAAACGGGGAGCTTATGTCCTTCCACCTCCCATGTGCTTGCTGGATGCCAAGTGTCAGTTCATGGTCTGATTCACAGCAAAGAATCGCTGCCCTGGTGTCAGCACGTTCCTCCTCTTGTGGCCAAGCTCTTGGCAAGGCACTGGCATCAGTGCAAGCTTGAAATTAATAACTTGCTTTCTGTGGAAATGGGGAAAAATAGAAGATAAAAATACAGAAGTGCTAATAAAGCTATTGTAGCCTTATTCATATAATATATAAAAGTTCCAAAAGTTTTTGAATACT
Source organism: Anhinga rufa (assembly GCA_013400875.1). Lineage (NCBI taxonomy): Eukaryota > Metazoa > Chordata > Aves > Suliformes > Anhingidae > Anhinga > Anhinga rufa. The sequence continues at coordinate 9,086 of VZTV01047981.1, forward strand.
TCTTAACTGCAGAGTTATTTGAAATAGCTGTGTGCACCTCCTAGTAATGTTGCTAGAGCTGTTGGCACCCTGCCACACAGGCAGCTGGACACTGAATGGGTGTTCTTGTTGTATAGGACTAGATAACCACTGCCTTCTCCCTCCTCATAGCTCTTCCAGGTTCAGTTCAGTTACAAAATCAGGCGTCTCCTCACTGTACCTTCTTGCTCCCAGGAAAGCGCAAAGGTCCAGCAGCTGTGGTCCAGCAGGTACCAGTGGGGCTATCGACAGAGAAGGCAAAGGCTGCTCGTGCCCCAAGCCACTTCCAGGAGTTAGGAAGCGTGAGGCCTTGAAACCTTGTCAGCACCAGAAGCACCCTGCAGATGTCGGACAGTCCCTCACAGTCCTGACGGCAGCGGGCCAGGCTCTGTGCTGGTGTCAGATGGGGATCCTGGAGCCTGGGTGGTTATACAGCTTGCCCAGAGTACCCAGGCAAATCGGTGCTAGTGGGAGGAGGCACATCTGTGGGCTGCTCCCTCATCTAGCGCTGAGCTTGTTGCGGAGAACAAGTGCTTCATTTGATTTCTCCAAATACCTCATTGCCTCTAATGATAAACTACACTTACCCAGCCGTTTCCCTGGTTCTGAACCAAGCTGTGTGCAGCTGTTGTGTCTCCTGTTTATGCTCAGTCACTGAATTACTCACCTCCACAGATTTTTTTCTGAACTGTTTCACTGTTGCTTTTTTAACCGGCTTCCTAGTGTTTCTGTGATTGTAGGGGAAGGATTTATTAAACATTGATCTATCTAAGCTTACACGTACACACCTCAGGTTGGCTGGTGGGCTTGCTGCCATGAAGCTCTCAAGCAAGCCAGCTCCTGTCTGCAGTAAGGGCTGGGGTGCTCACCTCAAACCCTGATACTCCTTTTCCTCTCTTCTTCAAAGTGCTGTGGAAGCAAAATACCCATAGGTGAAAACGTTGGATATTCTACCCCTGTGTATGCTGCCCTCTTGGTGAGTCAGGATTTTATTGAAGATTTTGACAAGTACAATAAATGATGAAGAGATGTCAAGGCAGGAGAGGATGGCAGTGTTTCCGTGGTGGGTTGGGTTTCTCTTTG
>VZTV01047982.1:3965-24308 GCA_013400875.1 Anhinga rufa
CGCCAGAGCAAGGGTCGGAGGGAGCCGGCCGACTTCTCCCGGAGGTCGGGTTGCATCCAGCACGCGTTGCGTGCCCTCTGCGAGATTCAGATGATCCTGAAGGAAGCAAGCAAAAAATAACGGAGAAAGTAGCCAGACAATCAGGGGGCTCCTTTCATGCGATCAGACCCCACCCTGGTGCTTCTCAAAAGGTGTGCCACTAGTATGACATTAGTGCGTACTAATTAGTTCCTCCTGAATATTGGATGACATTTCACAAAGTAGACCTGGGGCGGAGTTTCTGTGGCCTTCTGGAAGGGTAACCTTGTTCTGCCTTGCAGCTTCTGAACAAAGCAGTCTGTGGACAAAGATTTAAAATAGGTTTGGCATCTCTGTGATGGGCCATGCCTGACATCCTGAGCGGGCACACCCACCCTTCTACTTGTACCTTAAATCTCTGCTTGTGAGGAAAGAGCATGCCACATAGCCCCCGAGCAAAAGGCATCGTCGCCAACACATGGGGTTCAAATTCAGATATATCTCAGCCTTGCTCCATTTACATTTGCAGGGAGAGACTCACCCTGCAAAGTGATTTCATTGAACTTTACAGACCAGCACTTGGAAAAGAGGTGTTTCTGACAGGTGAAGATGAAAATCCCAAAGGAAAGAACAAACGCCTTGCTTTGATTTTACTTTTTCTTTGCTAGGTGACCATACAGCTCTGCCTGCAGCCAGTGTATCCTGATTCACAGACTTAGTGTTGTTTTACTCTTAGGCAGGGGTGGTCGAATACTGTATTTTAAATAACAATATCACCCAAATCTGCTAACATTCGAAACTGCTGACGTCTTCAGCTGAAACAGCATAGGTTTTGCATGTCTACCCTGTGGACATCCTTGTAGTTAAGGCATTTTAAGTTCCCTGCTCTTCTGAGTTTCATAACAGCCCTGATGCATTTTCAGCAACAGTTTCCAGGGAATAGAGGCAAACTGTTCAGCCGTTGTTTTTACTTAACACATGATTAATGCAATGCAAGTTTCTCTTTTTCCATAAAAGCTGAACACTTTAAGGTAAGGTTCATAGTTCTGTTGTCAACTCTGCCTCCCAACCCCCTTGCATTTTGTCTTTCTCCCTTCTCGTAGTCCCTGGCGTATTGTTCCCGGTGTCGTTGTTCTCAAACGTTTCATGTCTTGCATCCTGCTCGGGCCAGATGGCTCCACTGCTGGCTTTGACCTGCAAAGGCAACTTTGGCTTCCCAGACTCAATCCCCACCTTCTTTATTCTTCCTTGACTTCAGATCCTTTCATTGATTGATTTTATCAATGATCTGGACGAGGGGATCGAGTGCACCCCCAGTAAGTTTGCAGGTGACACCACGTTCGGTGGGAGTGTCGATCTGCTCGAGGGAAAGAAGGCTCTGCAGAGGGATCTGGACCAGTTGATCAATGGGTCGAGGTCAATTGTATGAGGTTTAACAAGGCCAAGTGCCGAGTCCTGCACTTCCATCACAACAACCCCATGCAGTGCTACAGGCTTGGGGAAGAGTGGCTGGAAAGCTGCCTGGTGGAAAAGGACCTGGGGGTGCTGGCTGACAGCTGGCTGAACATGGGCCAGCAGTGTGCCCAGGTGGCCAAGAAGGCCAACAGCATCTTGGCTTGTATCAGGACTAGCGTGGCCAGCAGGAGTAGGGAAGTGATCGTGCCCCTGTACTCGGCACTGGTGAGGCCACACATCGAATACTGTGTTCAGTTTTGGGCCCCTCACTACAAGAAGGACATTGAGGTGCTGGAGTGAGTCCAGATAAGGGCAACGAAGCTGGTGAAGGGTCTGGAGCACAAGTTTTACAAGGAGCAGCCGAGGGAGCTGGGGTTGTTTAGTCTGGAGAAGAGGAGGCTGAGGGGAGACTTTCTCTCTACAACTACCTGAAAGGAGGTTGTAGCGAGGTGGGTGTTGGTCTCTTCTCCCAGGTTACCAGTGACAGGATGAGGGGAAATGGCCTCAAGTTGCATCAGGGGAGGTTTAGGTTGCATATTAGGAGAAATTTCTTTACTGAAAGAGTGGTCAGGCACTGGAACGGGCTGCCAGGAGAGGTGGTGGTCACCATTCCTGGAGGTATTCAAAACACGTGTAGACGTGGCACTTCAGGGCATGGTTTAGTGGTAGACTTGGCAGTGTTAGGTTAACGGCTGGACTTGATGATCCTAGAGGTCCTTTCCAACCTTAATGATTCTATGACCTTACAGCTCTTCCTTGCTTGGGGAGTTTGGATTGCTGTGTAAGAAGCAGGGTGCAAGAAGAAGCAATGCCCATAAGCTACTGTTTGAGAGCCAGGGGCAGGCAGGCTGGGAGGAAGCCAGCAGGGCTGATATGCCTGCAGCACCACCGAGCGCCCACTCCTGGGGACAGGAGAGGCAGCTCCAGAACCCCCACCCTGCCTCCATTCTGCTGCCTGCCTCCATGCTGTGCCTTGTCCTGAGAAACTAGTGTATTTTCCAGGTTCAAAGCTCTTTACTAAAATCAGTTAACTAAAAAAGGCATAAGAATTAGAAAGAAAGCAAAACTATTCAGACTCAAGAACCACACACCTAGTGCCTCCTTCACAGTAGAATAAAATGGTGATAGGATCTGAGGTGGGCCAAAATGGATATCTACTATAGCTTTGTGTGTACACGTTGCCCTTTGAAGAATACACCTCATCATGATTGAAGAAAGAGTGATACACCTGCTGCATATCTAGCAGCTGAATAGAAGGCAGGTGAAACATAAGGCAGGAGTTGTTATATAGTTCTTTTATTTTTTTATATTTCTTCTTTCGAAGCTTGATTTCTTGAACTCAAAACCATTTGTGATGAGCTTACAGATAAACAGCATAGCACCACAAGATATGATGGAAGAATTAAAACAAAAAGAGAAGTAATATACTGGAAAGTAAATTTCATTTTTATAAATAATAATCCTGTTTAAGGATTTAAGCTTTCAGAAATCACGCCCATCATCTGCTTCCATCTCCTCCTTCCCCCTCTCCAGGTAAGCTCCATGTCCATCTCACGTGTCCAGTGTTGTCACACAGCTAATAAAGAACCCTGTGGCTCTCTGCTGCCAGGATGTCCAGTATCACAGTAAGTTCAAAATCTATAGATGGGTCACTGGAAATGCAGAGAAGAAAAAAGCTAGGAAACACAGACAGTTATTGCAGGGTGGGGAGGGTGTCCTGCGTGGATTTAGTTTGTTTTCATTGCAGCAAGTTGCAGAAGTTCTGTTGCCAAGATCTTTGTTGCTTCTTGTATTTTTGTTTCCTGCAGCTTTCCTGTTTGTGCATGGAACCCAGATTCCCCTTGTATGCCCTTGGTATCCTCAGCAAAATGGAATTTCATTGATTCATCCCCAGAGGCTTCCAGTTTCATGAGGGGGGTTCGTGTATTGGCAAGGAGAGAAGCTGATGGCTATTACTACCTGGGCCACATTGCCCAAGAGGTGACGGTAGATATTTGTTGGGAACTACGCTTGTAAAAGGCTCTCCCTAGGAGAGGATCTGTGTGTCTTTTTCCTGTTCTTCCCACGCCTTGCCAGTCCTGTGGCCTTGCTGTAGGGTGGCCCTCCTGGGAAACACTTCTATTCTCTCCCCACATCCTATTTTCATCTGTTTCCTGATGATGACTGGCTGTTTACTCTGAGGAGTCCTGCAAGCAGAAGCAGCCTGGAAACCAGTCTATGTTAGTAGTTACAATAAGTAGTTATTCAGAGACAATCAAACAAAACAGGCCCCTTATCCCTATTGTCTGCTTCTACCCAGCCTAGCAGCAAAGTCAATTAGCTGTACAGCATTAGTATTAGTAATCCAAAATGTCTGCTTCCAGGCGCCTCCTCTTTACCAAACAGAGCTTCCCTCGTTCTGTTCCTTCTATGTTTCTGGAATTTGTGAGATGATTTTGGATGACAGACAGAAAAACGTCCCTCTGCAGGCTTTCTTTAAAAAATCTGGTGCATTTCCCACTTCGCAGGTTAGTTAAATAAATAGTGATGCTTATATAGCTGAGGATGGCTGGGAGCTCCAGTGTGGGGTGCAGCAGATAGGGACAGCTAATGGCACAAGTGATGTCAGCTGGAGTAGGGGCTGACAGCATTATTTGTGTAAGTGCGCTCACAGATCTGCAGAGAAGGCTGAGATTTCGGTAATCTTCCCCACACGCATTGCTGAAGGCTTAAACTGAAGCATTTAAATTTATGACAGTTATGACATTTTACTGGTTTGTTATCCTTTTGTTATCCTTATACATAGTAATCACTATGTAACAAGCTGCATCACACACAGCAGTTTCTTTTGGCTACTCTTTCTCTGATGGGAGGTTTTCCTGGTAAAATTCTGCCTTAGCGTGCTAATTGTATTCTTACTAAAGTCGAAGTCCAAAATGAAAGGAGGAGAAAGGCTGTCAGCCCCTTAAGCCCCAGTTTTTTAATTACTTTTAAAGTCCAATATGGACACAGTACAGTGAAAAACCTGGTAGAATAGGAAAAGTACGTTCCCAGGTCATGTTCCGCTTCCTGGGATTTCTGCCACTTCCCTCTTAGCACTTATGTTTGGCCATTAATTGGACCCAGACATCTGTCTTGCAAACCACATGTTTTACTCTTGTAGAGCTCCAGGGAACGCTTTTTAATTGAGTTCGACAAAAGTCGCCCTCTGAAAGGCAAGGTACAGCTTCGCATGCAGGAAACACCTCTCTACGACATTCTCCACTACGAAGATGCCAGGCAACAGCCTCTTGCTCCAGGAGACAGGGTGTTGGCACCATGGGAGGCTAAAGCTGAACGTTTTGGCCCGGGCACTGTGCTAAAGGTTATGGAGAACAAGGAGGCACATTTAGGTATTTGCTTTTTCAATAGTGCTGGACTCGCCAAGGTCTCTGGTCACTGTACAGAAAAGAGAACAGTCTCCACCATGGAGAATTCACCACTTGCTGCTTGGGTTCTCTTCATCATCTTTTTTGTTGTTGTTGGCACTAAGTGGCCTGTTCCTTTTCAGTGCCAGAATTAATGCAGCTCCCAGAAATAGCCTTTGCTTTGTTCTGTGAGTTGAAACTTCCTAAAAAGTTCGGGGGGGGGGGGGGGGGGGGCCCCCCAACACAACAAGTAGAACATTCCTGCCTCTCATGGGTATTCACCTCATTATCTGTTAGTCTAGTTTCCAGCTTTTGCAGGGTAAAATCCTGGCTCGCTGTGAGGAGCAAGAATTTTGCTATCTGCTGTCTCTTCAGAGGAAGTTCAAAAGAAGGTCAAATTTTAAACCTATACAGAAAAAAATAATGGAATTTGTTACAAAATTGTGTGAAACACAAGCTGTTACTTTTATCTCCTGCTTTCTAAGAGATAAATCATACAGGTTGACGTGCTTCTAATACATTCTTTGCTTTTTTTTTTTGTTTTAAATGTGCACAGCACACAACAGAAGGGGAGTGCTTGTGAATTTCTGGAATGGGCAGACTAAAGAGGTGCCTTCTGACCAAGCTCTACGGATCCCTCTGCCCTTAAGTGAACGCATCACCCTAGAACTGCAGATGCCTTTAGCAGCCAGGCAGATGGTGGTAGATTCAAGCTTGGATTACCCATACATCGTGACACCAGGCTATAGAGCCTCAGGCCATTACAGGCAGGGTCACTCAGACCTGGACTGCTGGCCAAGGGGTCTGTATTTGGCTCGGCCACATGCTGAGTGCAGCTGTAGGTGTACCTCGCTTCCCCATTGCTGCCTTGCAGCCTGGGCACCCACACAGCCTGCAGGGTGCAAAGTGCAGCAGGAAGATGCCTTCATCCCAGGAACAAGCTTGACTAAAGAAGAGCTCAGCAAGAAAATAGAAGAGCAACTGTCTGAACTGAGGATTTCATCTTCAGAAAGTGTTTCCAGAGGAGAAGAGAAAATGGAAGATAAGAGATTGAAGACAGAAAATGTTCCAAAAGATGTTCAGTTTTATTTGGAAGAGGACAATGAGGCTATAAAACCTAAGAAGGTAAAAAGTGCTTCACCCTGGCTCTTCTGTTAACATGTGGTCCGCTATTTGTATAATGTCTGCTTTGTTACCTCACGTTTTTTGCTCTTGGTACCAAAAAATTACTAGAGGTTTTAGGCCTGACCCTTATGTGTGCCTACTAAAGAAGGGAGAGACTTTGCTCTGCACTGTCTTCCTGATCCTTTGACCGGGGAAGGAGCTAGAACCTGTCATTGTCACTGGCTGGAGCAGACTCCCGGAACCTCTTCCACAGATGCGGAATATGAGAAGCGTCGCATAGCCCAGTAGCCTCTCTGGGCAGCCTGTTCCACTGCTCTGGCACCCTCACAGGAAAGAAGTTTTTTCTCATATTCAGGTGGAACTTCCTGTGCTCCAACTTGTGCCCATTGCCCCTTGTCCTGTCATCGGGCACCACTGAGAAGAGTCCAGTCCCATCCTCCTGACACTCACCCTTCAGATACTTATAAGCATTGATAAGATCCCCCCTCAGTCTTCTCTTCTCCAGGCTGAACAAACCCAGGTCTCTCAGCCTTTCCTCATAAGGGAGATGTTCCAGTCCCCTGATCATCTTTGTGGCTCTCCGCTGGACTTGCTCAAGCAGCTCCCTGTCCTTCTTGAACTGGGGGGCCCAGAATTGGACACAGCACTCCAAATGCAGCCTCCCCAGGGCAGAGTAGAGGGGCAGGATGACCTCCCTCGCCCTGCTGGCCACACTCCTTTTAATGCAGCCCAGGATACCTTTGGCCTTCTTGGCCACAAGGGGACAGTGCTGGCTCAGGGTCAGCTTGCTGTCCACCAGCACTCCCGGGTCCTTCTCAGCAGAGCTGCTTTCCAGCAGGTCAGCCCCAGCCTGTACTGGTGCATGGGGTTGTTCCTGCCCAGGTGCAGGACCTTGCACTTGCTTTTGTTGAATTTCATGAGGTTCTCCTTAGCCCAGCTCTCCAGCCTGTCCAGGTCTCGCTGGATGGCAGCACAGCCTTCTGGTCTATCAGCCACTCCTCCCAATTGTGTATCATCAGCAAACTTGCTGAGGTTGCACTCCATCCCTTCATCCAGGTCATTGATGAATACATTGAACAGGACTGGACCCAGTACAGACCCTTGGGGATGCCACTAGTTACAGGCCTCCAACCAGACTCTGCCCTGTTGACCATGACCCTCTGAGCTCTGCCATTAAGTCAGTTCTCAATCAGCCTCACTGTCCTCTCATCTAACCCACACTTCCTAAGCTTGTCTGTGAGGATGTTATGGGAGACAGTGTCAAATGCCTTACTAAAGTTGAGATGAACAACATCCACTGCTCTCCCTTTGTTGACCCAGCCAGTCACCCCATCATAGAAGACTATCAGGTTGGTCAAGCATGATCTCCCCTTGGTGAATCCCTATTGACTACTTCTGATAACCTTTTCCTCTGCATGCCTGGAGATGACCTCCAGGATGAACTGTTCCATCACCTTTCCGGGGATGGAGGTGAGGCTGACTGGCCTGTAGTTTCCCAGGTCCTCCTTCTTGCCCTTTTTGAAGATTGGAGTGACATTGGTTACCTCCAGCCCTCGGGCACCTCTCCTGTACTCCATGACCTTTCAAAGATGATGGAAAGTGCCTCAGCAAGAACTTCCGCCAGCTCCCTCAGCACTCATGGGTGTATCCCATTGGGGCCCATGGATGAAGAAAGTATGTAAAGAGGACTTTACACCGGATAAGGATTACAGTAAGGATTTCTCCATACCAAGGCAGTCCCTCGCATAATGATATTAAGATATTTCTCTACCCGTGGTAGAGGTGTCACCTCTCCCAGTCAAAGACCAAAAGAGACTTTTATGATCCTTGGTATTTGATTTGGTGCTTGTGAACAGGGCACTGGATGAGGATGAGTAAGGAGGAGCTTAACGTGCACCAGCTGCTGCCAAGCCTTTCTCCATTGTTCTGCAAGGGTTAGAATCCTGATTCCTGGCAGGTGCCAGAAACGTGACTGCCTCTCAGCCAGAGCTCCTCTGGCCTGATCTCTTTTGTACCAGTTTGGACCCTTCTAGGCAGAAGTACTGCCAGTTTTAGGTTATCTGAAGATGTAGAGAAACCCACAAAGTGATCAGAAATTACTCTACTAAAGAGTTGTTTATTTAGTAGAGAACTCCCCTACAGTTGCTTTTTTTTCTTTCTTAAACTTCAGTTGCAACTTAAGATCTTACACTGTAAGTTCATGAAACTAATCTATTCTTTTCCTATTGGGTTTGGATTATGATTGTATTTCTTGTTATTTCTAGAGTCCTCAGAGGGAGATGGCTCATCCTGTGTTTGATGCTGCTGTCAACACAGACAGCTGGTTAATGGAGACAGTCCGCAAGGAAGAAGCAGGCAGCAGACAGCAGGATGCTGAAACTAAGGCTAATGTTAAACACCAACATGGTAGTGAAATTTTAGCTGTTTTAGCCAAACATAAGACTTGCCACACAGTATCAGTGCAGCAGGCCATCATGTCTAAGATCTGTTGCCATAGTTCTTGATGTTTCAAAAGAAAATGCCGTAATACCATGCTGTGAATGTAGCCACCATGATGTAGTATCATTATATGTAGGTATTAATGGTAGTATGGCTCAAGAAGTCGTTCATCTTCTCAAGGTGAAAGTATTTTCAGATGGAAGTTGGGCTTTTTTTGGCTTTTACAGCTGCTGCAGTAGCAGCTTTTGGGATTTCTTAATCTTTAGCATAATGCTCACGATAAGTATTATTTATTATAAAATTTTCTTACTTTAAAAATTAATCTGTAACATTAGCTATGACTGCCTATAGTAAAAATATTTCACCAGGACTGTTCTGCAGAACACTCCTCTTATCTGTGCTGAAAATGATTGCTTTTTAATGTCGTTGAGTAAACTTTTGTTCGCTTATCATCTAAAAGGGGCTGGATCGTGATTTTAATCAAATTGTTGCTGCTCTCATTTAAGATAGTTTTGTGACAGTTGCAGGCATGTAAGTGAGGATTCTGAAAGCCTAAAGCTTTCTCTAAGGGTTACTGCTTTGCTCTGCTGGTAGAGGCAGAATGAGAAGTCAAACAGTAGTGCACATTTCCTCCCAGCTGCTGTTCCAGCATCGTTCCATGCAACAACTGCCACTCGGGTCCACACTGTCTTTAGCAGAAAAGTGCAAACAAGCTCTGCCCATGTTCTCAGTTACCCAAAAGCTGTGTTAGCACAGTGTTGTGCCCAAGCTAATGTCTCTCAGCAGGATGTATAGCTCAGGCTTTGCCCTATCAAGAAATTTATAATTTTTGCTTGTCTCAGCATTGGCAGAAGAAGTTCATGTCTGTCCGCAAAATCCCATGTAAACACTCCCTTGGCCTGAGTAGCTGTAAATACAGCCAGTGACCTTGTGTTACCAGGGGAAACTCATGCTTGATTGCAATGGCAAGTTTGCTTTCTGAAAGCTAGGACCTGTTTTGTGGAGACTAAAAGATGTCCCACTTCCTCAGAAGAAAATGTTGGTACTAAGTTATAAAAGTCTTGCTTGAATGTATTTTATATGAGAAGACCTTTTTTTTCTTTTTTAATTTGCTTTCTTTTTATAAGCTGCCTATAACCTCGTATGTCCCTGCCCTAATTTATTTGAAAGGTCTTTCCAAGTCCAGAGTGGCAGAAGCTCCAATCCAGCATTCCCAAAGGAGCCCTTCCCTGGGAACCAGGGCTTTGGTTCCTTTCAGGCACCAAAGCTTCTTTGACCAAGTGAATCAATCACTAGAGAAAGACAGCCTGACCATCAGATCAGCTCTTCGGGTACAGAGACCACACAGTACCTCCAACACGCAGGCCAGGAGATCCACAAGCCTTCTAGGTCTTCTGAAAGACAAAAGCATTACAGTAAGTATGTGGTCCCGACTAGATTTAGCTATTAGGATCAAGCGATTTGTTTATGTTATGTGAGAATACACTCTCCTTTGATGTCTTTCTCAAAGGTTTTTACTGCAACAACGATTATGCCTATGTAGGATAATGGCTATGCATAAATAGAAACATAAGGTTTCCACTTGGGAATCAGTGTTGTACAGGAACAGGGCACTTCTGGTATTTTTACTCAGCACTTTTGGTAGAGTTTTTTTATTTCAGATCTAATCTTTTCTAAATAAACCCCTCAGCCAGCTCTACTAGGTAGCAAAAAATAATTCCTCTTTTACAGATGCTGAAAACAAAAAAGAGAAAGTCTAGGTAGCCAGCTGAATCCCATAGCAGGGAGAGCATGTCAGGGCTGGGATGGAACTCCAAGTCCCCTAATCCTTAGGCCAGTCCTTTACCTGCTAGATAACACCATTTGTTCACCTCCCACCTATAAAACACCTTTGATTCTTTCTTTGATCTCTCTCTCTGTGCGTCATTAAAAACAAACAACCCACAAGGTACAGTTTTTGCAGACTAGCAGGACACTGGAGAACAAAGGTGTTTACTGCCCCTAGGAAGCCATACAGGTCTATGTGTTGAAAGAAATCAGTCAAAATGTGGCACGAGACTGGCAGGGACGTTATTTGAAGGTCCTGTAGTGTTTTCCAGCTTGTGGTACAAGAGATGTCCTCAGGAAAGAACTGGAAGGAGACATTCTGTTTGCAGAGGAGCAGCTAGTGGCAGGAACACGCTAATTGCAGCTGGGAATAGGAGAAGGAAGAATGCATTTGAGAGAGGAAAATATTTTGTGGAAACTGTTCCAGCCCCAAACAGCTCTAGCAATGTAAACTGGAATGCATGTCTTAAGTTTGGGTGGTGTTTCCTTGCTCCGTCCCTCATACAGAGCACTGTAAGGAGTACAAAGGAAATAAATATTGCACTATGGCTGTGAAAAGAAGCCTTGTAGATGCTCCTTCATCTCTTTACACAGCACAGTCCATTTAAAAATGCAAATTAGGAACACTGCCCAGCATTGAAATGCAGCTACTGCTGAAGAAAACACAAAGACTGCTTGACCGTGGGTAATCTCAGACACAGGAATGAAGAGTTAGTACACCTGCACAGAACTCCAGGAAGATTTTGTGTTTCTAATAAAATCTAATAAGGAATCTGTAATATTGTGGTCTGATTGTGGTCAGAACCTATATTTTCCATCCCATCCAGGAGCTGACACAAAGATTGGGCAGTTTTAAGCACTGGCTCAACACCAGAACAACCAGAACAGCACAGCCTCCTGACCTACTTGTCACTCTTAAAATCAGATTTTCAGGCACCCCTTTGTCAGTTAAGCCTAAGCTTTTTTACAGGTTTTAGCAACCTACTTGGTGTTTTCATGGATGGGAAGTGACTCTATAGCATTCGTGAGCCAGTGTGGCTTGCCAGTGTGGCTTCCAGTGCTCAGCAGTGACATTAGAAGGCTCAGCTGTTCTGGATTTGTAGGTTTACAGTTTATATTAGAAAAATATACTGATGAGATTACGGGTTTGGGTTTTTTCTCTTAGAAATCAATCCTCAATGGTACATCTCAGGCAAGATGGAGAGAGATGGACTTCAACAGAGCCAAGACTGAGCACAAAAGGTGGCAAGAGGAACAGAGGAAGCTGAAGAGGGAGCAGCAGCAAGAGGCTGGTGGCATCCGATGCCAGCTGCGCGGGGACGACCAGAGGTAATACCTAGGAGCTAACTGGTTTCTGCAGTAAATATCGGCAGGTTGGTAACGTCCCTGGTGCTCTCATTCAGTCTCTGAATGTCACGCGTGGTGCCTCATGCTGAGTGTCTGCAGAGTGGTCACGGTGGGAATAAAATTGATGCTTGAGGTATGGGCGAGCGGGTACATGTGGACTCAGCACCTTTAGCATTACCTCCAAGAGCAAGTTCCCTTCAGTCCCATCCTTGGACCCAAAGTCCTTTTGCCTCCCAAAGCCCTGTTCCCTGGCCCCACAGTCCGCTTAAGCTTAGCAGGCCCTTGCCCCTGTAACCCACCTCCTTTCACATCTCCTGCCCCTGTGGCTCCACCACCAATACACACTGCCACCCAGCTGGCTCAGTTGGTCCCACAGCCCCGGCTCCTGCGGCCGCACCAGGCTATGTAGTCAGGTGAACAGGTGACTGCAGTTAGCTGACACCAGGTGCCCACCCTTTTGGGGCTTTTACTACCTCTGTTTAGGATACAGGTTTAACCCTCAAAACCTAACAAAGAGTCCTGGAATCTTAACTGAGCACAGATTGCCAGAATATCTGCTTTGTGTCTTATGCACTCTTTTTCTTTTATTGTTCTTTCTGAGAAATTTGAGAAATTTTGTTTTGGAAACAGGCAGCGATTGCATCAGAGAACATTGCAAGGGCCGGAGAAACAGCTGGAGCACAAAGACAGAGCTTTGCAGCCGGTGGGACTGCTCGGGGCTGCTAGGGCAGAGAGGAGCCAGAGGGAATCCTTCTTGCCAGAGGAGGACAAGAGGAAGGCAAGTCAGAGGCTGCAGTTCTTAAAGGCACAGCGACTGCAGAGAGAGGAGTTGCAGGCAAAACACAATGAAAGGAGCTTCGAACAAGAGAAAGGAAGGCTGGTGAGGGCAATTTCAGAAACGTGTTTCCTGTACTACCATGTTTACAGCAGTGGCACCATCCAGAGTAGTTGTCTTTCACCTGTTTTATATCCAATATAATTTTATCATTTAGAGATAAATAAATGAAGGCCTTTTTTAAAAACATGTATAAAGATGGGAAGTAAAATTCTCCACCTCTGTGGTAGAAGGAGTCTTTCCGCATACAAGGAATGAATTTCTATAGATTATACCCATTTCTGACTTCTGCAGTGGAAACTGTGGATGCAATTCAGTATGAAAGCTGGCTGTACAATTGTAAATGTCTTTATTTTTACGTAGGATTTTCTCAGGAGCAGAATGCAGGCATGGCAGGAAAAGTTGGGACAAGAATCACAGGAGCAAGACAGGCGTTCCAGAGCAGAGACTGTTCACGCCAGAAGGTGGAAAAAGAACGCCAAAAACTCTGTGACCTCCAGCAGTACCTCAGAGAACAGAATCTTCTGATGCTCCAGGCATCACTGCTAGGTAAGGGCATCACTGCTAGGTAAGGGCGCTGCAGAGCCAGTAAGCAGGCCCTCGAGCAGTTCACAGACCTGATCTGTATCTTTTAGGTGTGAGTGGCTGTGCTGGAGCTTGGGTGCTCGAGTGCAGTTGTGACAAGTGGAATTCTTATTCCCAGAGAGGTCTTTCACCTCCCTTTCATTGCAGCCAGGGTGCATTGTCACTGCTCTGTCCTTTACATGCCTTTCTTTCTGGAGTTACTATCCTAGTCCACCTCTGTCTTAAGCGCGTGCAGTGGCCCTGCTGGCAGACCCAACTCTGCAGCCCACAGCTACCTCGGTACTGAATACGAAACACAGCTGTAGTGCCAAGCTTCTGCCCCAAAGGCATCTGAAGGGGGCTGGCTCTTTCTGCAGGACTCCAAGGAGTCAGTGCCCATAGTGCTGAGCATTGTGGTCCGAGGCTGGTGAAAGTGCGACGGGGCAATCTAGGGTGGAGCAACAGAGGACCTGGGAGTGACCAACGTGGTTCAGAGCACACAAGACCTAAACCCTGGCAGAGGGGAACCAGGTTGTACCTGCCTTCAAGGTGCAAATGGCAAAGGCATTAGCTAAGCAGGGGCACGGGCCATACAGTAGAGTAGGAGGTGAAGAGCAAGAACGAAGGTCAGGAGAAATGCTCTGGGAACGAGGCCCTCAAGTGAAGCAGTGGAAGCACAGGCACAGGTTATGCTCTGCTAATACAAGTCTGCAGGGAAATTAAATACAGGCCTGAAAAGGATTCCGTTGCTTCCAGAGCAGCGCCAGAAGAGCACATTTCTTAAAGGTCAGGACCACATAAAATAGGAAATGTAATTACGTAATGCTGTTGTCACATGACTGACTTTGCTCATTAATGTTACATGAAATACAGGGATGGAGAGCTGGAGAGCAGCTGGGTGTTAAAAAAAACCCCAACAACTGCAGCCATGAAAATGTACATGCTAAAATACCATGTGAATTACCCACGGCAGTTGCCATTATTAACAACTGACTTGGAAGTGTCCCACTGCACGTGAGTTGCAGAGATGCGTAGGGAAGAAATCCCATCCATATGACAAAGTTGTGCTACTTCCTGCCAAAGCTGCTGCAGGGGGCAGGGCAGGGATCCAGTGACATGGGAGCAGTGCTTCAGAAAACCTGGTAAGACAACTTGGAACCCTCCAGCTTGGGCTTCACTGAAGTGTAGATCTACTTGTCAGGGCGTGCGTACTACTCTGAATACGCAGGCCACTCCCCTCGACGAGGAATGACTTACAGAAGCCCAAAATGCAAAAAGGAAGATATTGTTTTGGTGACAAGCCACCCTTTCTAGGCATTGCGATGAGAAAAATGTCTGCTCTCTGAAATACCCGTCTTTGGAGTGCTGGGTGTGGGGTCTGGTTCGCCTACCATCTCGCTTCAGGCCGGCGGTCTCCAAAGGCAAGAAACCTTATGTCAGAAAGATACTCAGGTATCTTTGCAGGTAGGGTGCCTGGTCTGAATAAAAAGACTTTTTGTTCACCATGAGTAAATGAGGAGAATGCTACAAAGACAAATGAATGGGTAAACTGACAGGTAACAAATTGTGTAAGAAACCGAGGAAGCCAGTAGTGCTATAGGAGAAAAGCCCCCCATTCAGGCTCTAGGGTAAAACATAGTTACCACCACCTGGAGTCCGCAGCACACCCTGCTCATGACCCCTCATCTTCTAAGTGCGCTACTGACTGTCCTTAACAAAGCCTGTGGTGTCAGCTGCTCCTGTGGACAAGCTACCAACTTCTCCCCTCCCCTGAAAGGAAACAGTAAGGCACATCAAGAGACAGTTTTCTGCAACAGGAAAGGAGAGAAGAGGTTTTTCAATGCATTGTTTTCTGATGAGCGGAGGTGTCTTCACTCAAAGGGGAGGAGGCGGCTATGGGTGTCACATCTGGAAGTGCCCTCCCTCTTCCTCATTATCAGAGGTACAAAACACAGCAGCTGTGTCACAGAGAATGCTGTTACCAACTTTGGGTGGCCAGAAATGTAACTGTCCTTTTCATGTGGGTATTTAGGAAAGGAGAGCGGGCACAGCCCAATTTATTGGCTGGAACATTCAGAGCTATATCAAAGGATGTTCTTATTTTACACAAAATTATGCTAAAGTACATATAACATTTGTGATACCTTGTTTTAAGAAGTACCTAGAACCAAACTAGGTGCAAAATTTAAATGTTGTTGCCTGACATTCTGTGTACATTTAGAAATGTATTACACATTTTCTGGCACATCACTAAGCAAAAGCACAAGTATTATAAGAATTCCCCCTTTTTACAGGAACACAGCACCAGCGATAACAGCAGTTTAAAAAAAACAACCCAACCACAAAACAAAACCCCAAACAAAAATTAAGAAAACTTGTAAAAGTGAGCTCCTTTGAAATTCTGCCAAATCTTGTGAACAGCCAGCAATTTCTTAGCATTAAATGTCTGACTGTGTTCCTCCAGAGCCAACCAAGAGGCTGTGCCTCCAGCTTTCCCCAAAAGGACAGTTAAAGTTACGTCTGTCATCCAGATGTTTATAAACCATTCTAAGGCCTTAATAGCTAAAGGGGGTATTTTTAACTTGAGGATTCATAATGTGCATGAACCATCCTAAGATTTTTCTTCTAAAAAAAAAAAGAGAAAAGGAAAGAAAGACGATGCTATATATGAGGTGACAGCTTTGACATTTTGATTGTTTATTTGTTTAAATTAAGGTCTGAAAAAATTATAACTTGCTGCATATATGGAAGCATCATGTGGAGCACAGTTTTACATTTTAGACATGGAACTCTATCATTTGGTTTAAGCTCTGCTTAGCTTCTGGAAAAGTCAACTGAAATTTGCCAAGCAAGAACACGGGTGGCTGCGCCCACAACCTGCGGGACGGACGGACTGGGCCCAGGCTGCGCCCACCCGAGTGCTGCGCCTGGCGCCCCCCCCACCTCCCCCCAGCCAGATGGAAACAGAGGGGGCACGCACACTAGCGTGGGAAAAGGGGTGCTGGCAGCACATGGAGGTTCTCTTTACTTTGAAGCTGGGGGTTGCTCACTTTTCTTTTTTTGAGTTCTCCTATGCAAAATCATGAGCTAGTTAGTACCTAACAGTGTACATGGTTATGAGTTTAAGTCTAACTAGGCTTACAGAAACAAGCCTAAAACTTAAAAGATACTAAACTTTACTGCTGCTTTTAACCGTAAGCATTTGGAAATGGAAGACTTAATGATTAAAGTACATGAAATACACTGAGCAGACTCAAAACTTACTTTTCAGACTCCATTTATACATCATTAATCATGATTTTATAGTCACCATGAAACAGCTGATTGGCTGCTTATGTACTTTCTCTTCATTGCTCAACCATCTGAAAAGAAACCACTGCAGACACCCTGTGCTGCTGTGGTTTCATATACGGTGTACCTGGGAATATACTTAGTATTACAGTATTTCCAGTCATTCACGGACTGCGTTTCTCGCTGTATATTTAATACAGTCATAAAATAATTTTAATCCTACTATTAAAATAACTGACTGTAAAAGCCATGGATGATCTAGCTCTTTTACTGGCTTTATTTAATTTTAAACATTCACAATGTGTTTTTTCCATCCATTAGGAAAATGCTTGGACTCCTTGTGTTGCAAACTACTGGAAACAAAACCCAAGGATTTGCATATTAGTTAAGGGTTTGAGTTGACTAGGGTGCAACTGGGGGAGCAGAAGGGAGGGTAGTAGGAAGAAAGCACATATATCCCAAAAACTTTGTCTTTATTATGGAATTAGCTTTTCTGCCTAGGCAAATATTTCTTGCACTATTTATAATCCAAACTCTTATAGTATTGTGCTAGAATACAGCAGTTTGGAAAAAACCACATTGACTGGTCTGTTTTTATCATCCAAAATGACTAAGAACAGACCGCTCCATGCAGCGTCTCAGGACACTTCTACAATAAAAGAAGACGTTAAAAGTACAAAAGATGAAAAGGTTTATTGGCTTTTTCCAGCCTGAATTAGTCGCTTAGGTGGTGTTAGAACATCATTTCTCATAACACAGTGACAGATACATCAGTAAATTAACTTTAAAATATTTAACCTGATATATTTCAAACCAGACTTGATCAATTAACATCTTTTAAAGTCTTTTAGACCAGTAAGACTGCTTTTCTCATCAGGCTGCAGTGATCTTGCGCACCTAAACTACATGATATGTCAGTTTAAGAACTACCAGAGCACATTAGCTCTTAGAGCTGTGTAATAGGTCAGAACTCCCCAATTGTGCAAAGTCTTCCTGGGTTCTGGAACAGACCTCCTAACTCATCCCATGCCTGGTGCTTGGCTGAAACTGAAGGCAGCATTAATGGAGAGTTACCACGGCACAGCACGTCCAAGATACACGTGACTTCTCACCTTCAGCTTCTTTCTGTCAGCTCAGACAGCATGGGTAACCCTGCGCAGCGAGGGGGCAGCAGCCGCAGGAGTCTACTCGAGGACAGAAGCTGCAGTTTTGATGAGCAGTGGTTTAGCTGCCTCTAGGATGTCCAGTTCAGGGTCCAGTGAACGACCAAGACCTTCCAGAACCATGATGGCAAAGATGATGGAAGCAAAATTGCTCTCGAGCTTCACCTAGAACCACAAGAGACTAAATGGACTCAGCAGACCTTATTTTCTTCTGAGCCCATTCCACAGAGGTACCAGCACTGGCTGGGCTGAGAGTAAAGGGAGGAGGCTGGGGAGGGCATTGCACACCTGAAACTACACTGCATCTACATCATCACCTGGGAGTTTCAGAACTCACTGAAATCCAGCAGCAGGCCCAAAAATAAGGCAACAGTTTCAGGCTAAGTGCCCTAACGGAGCCCAAGAGTTTGTTTTTCAGTTCCAAGAAGGGGAATGGGATTTTTTTCCTTTCGTACTGGAACAGCAGGAGCTTAGGAGTGCTCACCATCACTAATGTAGATATAAGCTGCAGTAGTATCCAACATACTTGAACACGTGCACTTGTGTAAGGGGGAGCTCACCTCCTGACGGCCACAAGAGACCGCTACAGATCACAGAGGGAACGATCCTCTGCTCTGCACGTGAACAAACTACTCCGAATTCCCAGCCAGGCACCAGGATTGTTTCAAGGCATACCACGGCATTAAGAATTCACAGCGCTGGGAGGACTTGCTTTATAAGGACGTAAATTATTTTTAATGTTATTAGAAAACATCTTAATGAAGCTTAATGACAAAACCCTCTAACTAAGGCATGTTTAGAGGGACCCTTTGCAGGCTGGGCAGCCCTGTGGCTGACAACCTTCTCACCTCTTGTTCAGGCCACCATAGCTCTATTGATTTCCAAAGTTGTTTGTGGTCGTGCAAACTTGTCCCCACCAAAACTCTCCGTTATAAGAGGGAATCTGTTCTGTGAGCAACATCTTACTTTTGAGGCCTCTAAATGTAAATAGCCTAGTGCTGTTACATAACCCCATATCGAAAAAGAGGTCCAGGGAAGAAGCTGGAAGAAAGCTTGCAATGATATACAAGTGGAACATAGATTAGATTTCACTTTCTGCTTCTAAGGGACTATTAAAAAAGAAGACAGAAAAAACCCTCTGTTACAGAAACATTACTTTTCATAAAAAATATCAACCATTAAATGCATTATTAAGACAAAACCCAACAAAACAGCAACTGGACTTGCTAGGGTGTGAACCAAAAACCCAAGAAACAGCATGCCTGCCACACTTGGATGCATTCCTGCAGTCCCCCTCCTAGCAGTTTGTTTCAGAAGTCAGACCCCCTCCTTGTCAGCCCTTCACATTCCCAGTAGTTCTCCCTCCCCACATGAACATGTAGCTGTTGAAGGCAGACAGCGACAGGGCCTCACCTTATGGGTCATCAGTAGTTTAAAGACATTGGAGAGGAGATTTGCCACCTGAAGCTGGAATACAAAGGGAGATATTAACAACTGATCAAAAAAACCCTGTGGTCAAGAACACTGAGCCACAGGAGTGACAGGCAGGTTCTTCTAAGTGTTTGTTAGCATTTGGTTCTGGTGGTGGGACAAGATTATTGGGCAGACAACAGCCAACATCAGGGTATGATCCCCCAACCCTGCCTGGGGTAAGGAGTTCAGCTGTGACCCATGGTTCTGCTTAACTTGCCGGCCCAGGAAGGCTGAGAACATCTAACATCTGACCTCACAGCAGTACACAACATGCATTGATTTGCTCCATAGCACCATACTACGCTCTCTGAAGTGCCCAAGCTGGCCTTAGCTAACAGGATGCAAGCTGTAACACCAGGTTGAGCAATTCCTTACAGGGAGCTGCAGATGTTAGAGATTTAAAAAAAAAATACAAACACAGGCTTTTTTTAATTAGAAGGAAATAAGTAAGGATTTTATGGACTTCTGCTGCACCTGAGAGACTAAAAGCGCCCAGTACAGGTTGGTGGTGCTGATGAGATCAGAGCTGGCCTTTCCGCATGGATCATTCTGAATTACAGGTAAGTGAGGGTGGGGCACTGTGCACTTGCCTTTCCTAGGGCAACGGTGTTCCCCCGGACCTTGGTCACTAGTTCCGCCATCTCAGCTTTGAATTGCTCGATATCCTGGCACTGGTTAGCACGGGCATGATGAAGGATCAGTTCTGCCACTCTCTCCCCCTGTGAAACAAGTTGAAAAGGAGAATCAGAACCTGATCACTGGTGCCAGCAGGCCTCCAGGGAGCTGCACGTCATTGTCCCTGGAAGGGCTCTGCTGCAAAGGTCCCTGGAGGAGGCACACTGCAGGGACAACTCCCAGGGCCATACTTTCCCATTCCAGCAACGGAGACCCAACGAATCAAAAGAAGCAGGTGCAGGAAGAGCAGAACTGGTCTAAAAATCTTAGCTGGTATCTGGCAAAAGCCTGCTTATTTTTCTCGCAGGTCTTGTAGGGTAGAACACGACGAAGATCTCTCAGGCAATCAGGAGAAGTTTCAGGGAGGGGGAAAAACCCGCAGGACCAGTCCTGTGGCTGGTCCTTCTTAGCAGAGGAGATAATGGTATAAAGAAGGGCATCTATTAACCTCCCTTATGGGCTACGTACAACCCTCCATTTGCAAACTGCAGAGGAAGAGTGAGCTGATTCTATACCAGCAGATGTTTGGTGAGAAAGCAGGAGAGCCATACCCAAGCTTCACTTGTGAGAAGCGTTATAGCTCTTCTTGGAAGATGTGTCTAACAGCAATGTACAGAGCCAGAGGTCCCAGGTTTGGCAACGAGGCGGTATAGAAGCTTTTTACCTGTAGATCATGAATTACAGGCAGACTGAGCCTTGAAGGACTTGCAATCAAATGTTTGCAGTTCATAGAATCATTAAGGTT
>VZTV01047993.1:0-13321 GCA_013400875.1 Anhinga rufa
GTCAAGCATGACTTCCCTTTGGTAAATCCATGCTGGCTACTTCTGATGTCCTTCACATTCCTGGAAACGTTTTCCAGGATTATTTGCTCTATCACCTTCCCAGGTGCTGAGGTGAGGCTGGCTGGACTGTAATCCCCTGGGTCCTCCTGCTTGTTCTTTTTGAAGATAGGAGTGACACCTTCTTTCCTATGGTTCCTCTGGTTTGTGTGCTGAATTTCTTCCTTGAGGTGCTGTGCGCTCAGCTTAGGTAGATTCTTATTTCTAAGTAAATAAAGAGGAAATTAATGGTTTTCTGCAAAGCAAGCTGCTGCTTTGTAAGAACGAAAGCAAGCAGAAGGAGGTGAGGCAGGTTTGGATTTGGAGAGCAGAACCACCATTGTTCAAGTAATCCTCGCTGTATTAAACCTGCAGCAACCTTTTACAGTGGCAAAGAACAGTCTGAGCACTTGATTATAAGAGACAAAGGCTCTCATAGTATTAATGAAACAACATTCCGTCTGATCTTAGTGTCCCAGCTTACACATGTAAAGTACAGATATGGGAAAGTGATTTTCCTTGCAATGTTTTGCAACTCTTTCATGCGACTTACATGCAGCGTTGCGTGCCGCCACTAACACAGCCAAGGTTTGTTCGATCAAGTGTACTAGAGCTGCCACAACTTTGTTACGTGTGCTTAATGGTCTCACCATATGGAAGTGGAGACAACCTCCTGACTTGCTTTATTTTCATGTTAAGTGCATAGGAACTGTGGGAGGAGTACCTGCAGCTTAGGAGGATGAAAAAGCTTATCTTGACTGTTATTCTGATGCATACAAATGTACCCATTCCAGATGAATGGTTTATATTTTCAAAACTGTATAAATGACTAAAACTGTGCATGCTCCTAAGCACGGGGTAACATTTTCTAGTTATTAAACATAAAACATTTTTGAGAATGAGCCTTGGATTCTACAATTATGTAGAAACACAGGACAAAACACTTCAAGCGTGTCTGTATCATATAGACAATAAATATCTAAAATCCTTAATAGGCATTTTTCATTTTCCAGGCTGTATAACTTCAATTATTATTTTACAAGGGAAACGGTGGAAATTAGGAAAACTGGATTCTTTTCCCACCTTTGCCACTGATTCCTTATGTATTGTTGGAGAAGTGTTGTAACGCTTCTGAGTCTCCATCCTCTGCACGTCGGATAGGGCATATTGAGGCAATATGCATGCAAAGTATATGAAGAGTATGTATTTGTACTGTATGAGAAATAGGGTTTCTCGTGAGGGAGAATTGATGTGTTTGGTGGGGTAGGATGCTGAAGTAAGCTGTTGTAAAGTTTTATGTGCACAGACAAGAAGATGGAAGATTAAGAAATATAAAAGGTAAAAGAGGAAAAATGAGATTTTTATCTTGATCTTATTTTCATGCCTAGCAAAATATGTAGCCAGATGCTTGAAGTTGCAGATAGGATGGCTGGCCATTTAGGTGACAGCTGGCATTGGACAGATAAATATTGATCAAGATTTGTATTACCTAGAGCAAAACTGGGAGCAGAGGACTGGTGAAGGAAGTGTATCAGTGACAGGATTTCTAAAATCAGGATCTACAACATACTGATGCTGTGCTCATCTTTCCTTAAGGAAATTAAAGCACTGGATGTTTTCTTCCTACTTTGTTTATTATTTTCCATCATCACATTTATTTTCCTCCTACACCAAGTGCTGCAAGCTCCTCTCACTCTATTCTCCCTCTCCCCTGCCATAATTTTGGTATCCATTCCTTCTGTGATTCAGTGTGGTCACTGGGGAAACATTGCTTTAATGATTTGCTATTTAACTGCTCAGTGTTCCTTGCATCATCAGAGAAGCGGCAGCGTTGACAAAGTACAGCCTGCCCATAGGGAGTACTATATCAGGGGAGAGACAAGTTGCTATGGTAATACATTTTGGAAGATGCATCTGACAGTTTGAGGTAAAGTATCATCATTTCCTTGGAGCTTTCAAAAAGTGGCATAATCTGAAGTTCAGTGGGCTTTTTTTTCTTCTTTTTGCTTTTGTGAGGTGACATTTCTGAATAGCTCTGAGCACGCCACAAAGCTAAAAGGAGAAGCCTCTGTCCTCAAGGAGGCAACAGTTCAAATAAAAAACAGAGGGAGGAGGCCACTTCTGAGGCAATGGATGAAGGGCATGGTCAAATGGTTGTACAGGTTCTCTCTGTGTCCTTGCCTCCCTTTCATTCAAACACACACATCTTCATTTGATAGGCATGAGTGATGCATGAAAGAAAAATATAGAACTTGTGAAGTAATCACTAGTCATAAGAAGTATAGTAAAACCAGACTAGAAGGAGACTCCTGAGAACAAGGGCCAAGAAGAAGAAAGTCAGCAAAGGAAAAATTAACAACAGAAAAAACCCCAACTTGTTTCTCCAACAAGCATGGAATTAGGAAATAGAACCAATAATGACATAACTTGAAAAGTAATTCTGGGAACTGAAAAGTAACACCGGCAGTTGTACTTTCCATTTTCAACTTTTTCTTCAGATATGTTGTGTAAGTATGAGTTAACACCTACGTTTTATCCGTGTATGGAGACAGAAGGGGAATAGGATATGGAAATAGGAGTGGGGTAGTAAAATATTTCACTCCAGGACAAAAAAAAAGTTCTTAGGACAGCTATTTATATACTTAATAACTACATAGGAACATATTTTTGAACAATTACATTCCCTATCTTTGTCCGTGCTCTAATTACTCCTGAGATTTTATTATTTTGTACTTTTGGATGGAACATTTGTCTGCGCTGCACACCTGAGGAGTATATGTACTGGAATATTTGGCACTTAATTTTTGCTTACAGCAAGTTTGAATTCCACCAAACCTACAGAAGTTAATCTCTCTGCATGTGTAGACACAAAACCTGTATTTTAGTGGATCTTTGGCATGTCGTATTCTCTTCGGCAGTCTGGATGCTTCTGTGATTGTAATTTCACTTCATTTTCTGAATAGATACCCACAAGACATGGTCTTCCAGTGCTTATACAGCCTACTTAATGATCCACATGTGTTTCTTGCTCTGGATATTAAAGCAACCATGGACCATATGTCAGGTATTGGGTTGGTTGGGTTTTTTTGTTGGTTTTCTTTTTTTTCTTTTTTTTAAAGCAGCCAATATTGGTTTTAGAATATGCAATATAAATGGCTAAATTTTATTAACTTTTTAAGAGACTTCTGTTCCTGAGGCCCTTAAACAGTTTTGAAAAATACAGCCCATACATCAAACACTGAAAGTAGCCAATTCTTGACCTCGGGTAGAGTCCTTCTTTTAATTCAGATATCAAATTAAGGGTTACTGTACATCTTCTTAGCTCCAGGCAAGATTATATGCTTGAGCTAGGAGAAGACATTTGCTGTTAGGGGAGAAACTAGCACAAGCTGCGTTGTGTAACAAATCATTTCATACGATTAGATTTGTCATAAATGTATGATGAATGGTAATTCCCTGATCTAATATCAAACCTTTGGGAGCAATGCGTTTGAATGATGTCATTACATAATGTTTGAAGCTGTTAATATGATTATCTGCAATCACTGGAGAAGCATGATACTTGAGGGGACTGCATAATAATATAGCTGTATTTGTTCTTACAGCATCTCTACTCTGAAAAGTCTCGGTGAGGTACAGCTGAGACCTCCTATTCTTTTTCCAAGACTGTTTTCTTTACTCTCGTCGCTAACATTGTTAGGCTGTGGCAAATGGTACTGCAGTTACAGTTTTCAAAGCCATGGCAGGGAAAGAACCACAGCTTAAAAGCAAAGGTTTGTCAAGCTGCAGAACATGGCGTAGTCGTGAGAGAGCTGGAGAGCTATGATTAGCCAAATTAGCTCATTTTCCTCATTGTAATGCTTCCATAAGAAAACAGTAACCTCTGTGGATTGTTTGTTTGTTTGTTTTAGCAGTTTCTGGAGCTGTCAGAGAGAGGATCATGCATCTGAGAGTTTGGGCACAGAATAAAGGGTGATCCATGCAGACAGAAAAGGTAGAAAAAAATGTCCACGAGATTCTCTTTCTATTGCGATGTGGTTCTTTTTGTACAAATATTTAATTATTGCCCATCCTGCTAAAAATGGTGACAAATAAAAGCAAGAATAATTATTATTTTCATTTCCACAGAAACCCTGTTTTATTAAATAGTTTTGACCTGATTCCTATAGTTTAATATGAATTGCCTTGTTCTTTCACAGCAGTGTTGTTCAATGTCTTAAAAAAGAACAGGAAAGTAAGAAGGCATGGGGTTTTTTCTTTTCTTTTTTCAAGATGGTCCAAGTTGATTAAATCTGGCTTCTACTACTTGTGTATGCATGAGTATATTGTATCTTAAAAATGCATATGCTGTTCTAGGCACATCTATAAAATGTTCTGAGGCATGCCTATAGTAGAAACAGTATCATGCCCTTCTGGTACTTGTCTCTTGAAGATCATAGAAAAGTTATTCTAATTATGTCTTTGTTTTGTAAAACAGAGCTTTTTTAGCAGAGAATTTTCAGTGAAAACATTTAAACCACATATATTGATAATGTGTAATATTTATTACAATGGATTCTGAGCAGATTATATTTTGGGGGAACTAGATATGACTGGCTATTAAGTTTTCCACACGTGCTATTTAGCAAATCTTTTTGTCACAGTGCCGTTATGTCTCCGTCCCATATGGAAATACCTGTCATTTCAAACTGTTCCGTACAGAGCACAGACTGCTTAAATAGTTTTCTGCAGACTACTGCTGAGGCACTAGTGGTGTTCGGCCTCTGGTAGAGTCTAGAACACAGATTTGCTTCATGGAATGTAAAACCTGAAAATAAAATAGTCGAATGAGGGCTTCATGTATCCTATACATCTGTTGTGGTTTAGCCCCAGCTGGCAGCTCAGCCCACCCAGCCGCTCGCTCTCTGCCTCACCGGCGGGATGGGGGAGAGGATCAGAAGGGTAAAAGTGAGAAAGCTTGTGGGTCGAGATAAGAACAGTTTAATAATAACAACAACAACAACAGCAGCAACAACAATAATAGTATAATGAAAAGGAAAATAACGAGAGAGACAGGAAACCCAGCTGGGGAGGGGGAATAAACAACCAAAACAAGCNGGCAGATGAATTAAACAACCAAACCAAGCAACAAGTGCTGCAGCTGCCCCGCGCCAGCTCCCCCAGTTAATGTACTGGGCCTGACGCCATATGGTATGGAATGTCCCATTGGCCAGTTTGGATCGGCTCTCTTGGCTGTGCCCCCTCCCCTCCCGGCTTCTTGTCCACGTGGCAGAGCTGGGGAAGCTGGAGAGGTCCCAAACTAGTGTAGGCGCTACTTATCGACACCCAGCCCCCACTTAACAACAACTGAAGCATCAGTGTGCCATCAGCATGATACCAGCTACAGCGAAGAAAACTAACTCTGTCCCAGCCAAAACCAGCACAAAATCTCTGGGTTTGTTCAGTGAAACCTGTAGTTTAATGATTTATTCTTCATCAGTTTATTGCCCACATTTTTAAATTACAGAACCAGTTTCTTGGTACTTCTGCTGAGAAAGGGAAGAAGAATTGTGTATCTCTTCTTACACATATGATTCTTGAAATGGATTGAGGAAGGCTTTACGCTGCTGGTTTTACACCACTGCCTCGGTGATACAGGCAGTGTATCACTGCCTCGGTGATAGAGATGCAGACTAAACTGCTTGAGATACAGAATAAACAAAGTGGTCGTCTTTCTCTGATACCTTTGCTCTGTGTCCTCTCTTGACCTGCTCTGCCTTTTTCAGATCTCCTAAAGGGCTTTTTCAAAACTAGGAATTGAGGTCTTGCACACTAAAGTTGCCACGTGCAGCACAGATTTCTTTAGCCTAATGTACCTGTTATGATATAATAAGTATTATACTTATATTCTCATAACCTACTTTGACTAGCTGTAGGCTTTCTTTGTGTAGACATACAAATGCTTTCTTTGCAGCTAAGAATTTAGGTTGATCAAAAATGCTCAGAATGCATTAAAATGCATCCAAATTTGTCAATGGCTGCATATCATTGAAGTATTGGAAGAGATTTTAAAAGACACATGTAATAATAAAGTAGCTGGTGTTCTTTTCAACAGGAATTCAAAACCTGGTTGTCATTTACAATATTTCCATTAAATCTCCTGTTTACTTGGACTGCATATTTGAATAATATTTCGGCCTCCGTGTTGCCATAAAGAAAGCAAAATAGTTTGGTTTTAGGTGTTACAAAGTATGGCATGTATGTTGAATGTGCGTAAACTCTTCACTGTTTGAATAGGTAATACAGATGGAGGTTACTTTGGGAATGGTAGCATGATGATTTGATCCTCATCTTATGAATCGCAATCCACTTGAACCATATTTGCCTCTGAATTTTGTACTGTTATTGATATACATACTCCACTGAGTTCTGTGAAAGGTTCTATGAAAAAGTTCTAAGACCATACTGTTGTAACCAGGTGGGATTTTTCGTTTTGTTTTGCTTTTTTTTTTAAAGATACAAAGTATTTTCAGCTCCTCCTGAAATGAATGGGAGTTGCAGAAGTTGAAAACCTCTTGAAAAAATCAAATCATTGCTATTCCAGGCTGGTTGCATTAGAAAAGTACAGAGCCTTCTGTGAGAAACATTTCACTCCAGCATGATTTTTCAGGCCAAAGCACTTGGTTTAGGTGGGCTACCTGAAGTTATCTCTGTGTGAGGTGTGGGTGGGTAGAAAGGAAGCAAGTTTACACCTTTCGGGTGCATCTACAGCTCGCAGTTAGGAATGAGCTGTGGTGTTGGGGAAGTGAGAAAACCAAAGCAGAAAACAGCTTTAATCACCGAGGCAGCTATTGGTACATCAGAGAATCATCAGTGCAACTCAGTGAATCTTCCATGCCAATGTACTCTTTTAATCCATGTCTGACTCCCCTCCCAGGAGAATTCGTATTAGCACTCAGAGTGGTTTCTGTCACAAACAAGTAGTTGGGAATTATAGAAGTAGGCTCAGCCCTACTGTGGAGGAAGAATAATGGAGGCTTCTAGGAGGGAGAGGAACGCAGAGGCCAATAAAGCCCTTTGCATAAGAGAGGGCAGCTGTACGTAGTCTCCGTAGCAGAAATGGTTCGGAAAATGGCACCCATATGGGAGTAGCATGGCTGCGGGGGAGAAATGGTAGGACAGAGTGTGGCAAATTCAGACAACGCTGTGGAGTCTTCTTTTGTGCTCGTTCATCTCTGTAATTGGTCAGGTTCATGATATATATTCCTTTAAGCAATCTAATAGCAGAGTTCAAGAGTTTTAACATCAGTTTGATCTCTTAAATGGCTAATTTTGCAGTAATGTGCCTGCTTGTGCAGGCAGTATGAGGAAGAAGCAAAAGCTTGGACAGGTACAGTGTGATTTTGATGCTGGCGAATAAACGGGTTAGTGTAAGGGACAGCTGCAAATACATCTCTTTGCTCTCTTTAATGCTTTTTTTGATTACATTCTGGGCAACAAAGATGCCTTAGCTTATGCTGAAGTATCAACAAAGCCTTCTGCAAGCAGTGTAATTAATTGATCCAAAAACTTCCACCCTGTCGATAATCCTATCTTGTATCTTTTTTCCTTGCATATGGCTTTCTAGCCTGAGATTTTGAAGCAAATTTTCATTAAGGACAATCTGCTTTATTTATGGCACAGTCTGATGAACAGGTTGAGAGAAATTGCATTGACCTATATATAATTATTTGGCTTAGATATTCCAGTCTGAATCAACTCTGGGACATCTCTCTTCCCTTCCTTCCTTGCATTTGCTGCTATTTATTCTTATCAAATCCAGCCAACTGTAAACTCAAAAAGAGACAGAAAGCAGACTAGGCATCCATCTGAGCATTATGAGCTCCTGACATCAAACCCTGATGAGCTGAAAAATCCAACAACCATTAGCAGAAATGTCTCATCCCTCCTTGTGTTCTAAAGCCAGAGAGAGCCTACTAGGCTTGTCCTGTTGTTCATGCACGTCTGCCTACAGCTGTAGGTTCTCTCTTTGGGTCTCTGAGAAATTCTGCTATTATTTAAAGGTTACATGAAAGTTCCTTTGTTTCTTTCATTGCCATCAGCTATAGATTGAGTTCTTAAAAACAGAGTTAGAAGATACAGCTGTTATTGCCTTCCTCTGTAAAGTCCTTTTGTGATTTACTGTTGGAAACTGTACCTATGCAGGTACAGCAATAATAGATATTTATTTACATGCTCCCTTTCAGTCAACTTTTAGTCTCTACATCTAAACCTGACTGTAAACTTTAACTTCCCATGTGCTGTTGAGTTCTGTCCTTGTTCTGACAGCTTTTCCATGCGCTCATCTTGATGCTGCTTACTCAGCTGGCTAAAGGACTTCATGCTCTTCTCCAACCCTGTCGCCAGCATATCAGGATATCTACAAACTGCATCTGAGCAGGAGTGATATCCTTTCTAATGTCCATGTTCTTTGACTAAAGCATTGTTTAATTTATTCAGGTGCATCTGCCTCTACTACAGCCTCATCCCAAGGGTGATTCTCTCTGGTATTTGTCTGGTCCTTGGTCTGCTCTAGTTCACCTTTTTGGTGAGCTCTTTGGGGCAAGGATTGCAGTATGACACTAGGCATAGCTGGGTGTGCAGTGGGGCTGCTGCAATGAAAGGCCGTTGCCTGTGAGGGGAAAGGGGGACAACGGCCAGTCTGAGAGCGGCACATGGTGTTAAATATTGGCTTCTCTTTCACGTGGTTTTGAAACAAGGATTTGTGTGGAATTCTTGGAGTGGAAAAATAAAACACTGCCATCTGCAACCTAAGTAAAAGTTAATATTGAAGTGTAGGTTTCTATCATCACTAATATGTTCATTTAGATCACTGGTAACCTGTTGGGTGCCATGTATTTTGAAGCTGGTTTCCACCAGTGTGTGTGCTGAAGGAGTTAAGAAGCAGAAAGTCCTTTAAAGTCCCAACTGCTCCTCAAATCGATGTGCTAAGTGATATCAGCTCTTGGAGACCTGGGTTTTAATGAACTTCAATAGATTAAAGCGCTGAAAAGTCTATACTTCTTTGACTTTTGTCAGCTTTAAAGCCAAGAAGTTCAAATTTTTAAGATCTTTGTTTCTAGAGGTATTCTTGGATAGTCGCAGTAGAAGCCCAGGTGTACAATTTCACCTGTGCAGGACTCTTTACTCTTTTATTTTCCTTTTATAAATAAATATGTTTCTAGTCTGTGCTTTGTGGCTTACTGTAGAACAGTCTTTCAGGAGATAAATGAAATACATCATATAAGAAATGAAAAACATTGTAGCTTTTAGGAGCAATGTACAGATTCAAAATATGTGAAAACTGATTTGGGAACACTTTTCAGTCCTTTTCTCTTTGGCAGCATAAGATTTAGCAGCATTAGAAAACCGGTGTATGATGTTTGAACTTTTCTGTTCCCTTCTGTGGGTAGAAGATTTTTTTTCCTATGTCATGGGGTTTATATGATGTTTCTTCTCTACATAGCACTCTCTTGATCAAAGATTAAAGAACAAAAAAGACAGTTATGCGCTCTACATCTTTTTGAGCCTGGTAAAAAGTAAAATGGGCAGGCTTTCAAGATGCATTCTGTATTCATCAGGCTACAGAAAAATAGAACAATATGGGGCCAAAATGATAGTGGCAAGGTGTGGGGGTTTAAAACATAATTGAATTCAGATTGTAGCGATCAATGAAGAGAGAAGAGAAAGATATGAACACATTAAAGCAGAGGTGGGGATAGAAGTTCCTTTGCTTTATGCTTCTTTCCAGATTACAATGACAGGAGGCTTCTACTAGTTGCAACAAAATGGCCCTAATACCAACTAATGATAGTCCCATTTTATTTTTACAGGGAGAAATATTTTTTAGAGAGCATACTTCTGTGACTAAGGGCTTCGTAAGTCTCAAACAACTCCCTAAATATTCTTAAGCAAGCCTTTTCAAGTTTCTCTTAACCTTGAGAACCTATTTATGCAATCTGGAGAAAAGTTACTTGTAAGAATAAATGCATAGGTTACCAGAAATTACAAGATGTTGAGAGGACAGGGACTACCGCAGGAAACTTAGGGGGAAATGCCTTTCCTATTTAGCTTTCCATTTTCAGAAACAAACTTTTTTCTAATGTGAGAAGTGGTTTATCTATAGTTTCTATTCCAAGGTCTCCAGATTACAATTTCTTTTACAGTTATGTATACCAGACCCAGAAAACACTTGAGAAATGCAGGCATTGTCAAATGACAGAATATATCACAGATATTGAGCATTATTCTTTATTGCATATGGGAATTCTTTTGGAGAGATATTAAGCTCGGTGAGACTTAATGTTTCATACATATAAATCACTCTGAACAAGTCTATAATTACTGAAAAGGCAGATTTATTTATTATTTTTAAAAAGCACCCATAATCGGTTCCCTGTGAACGCAGGGCAG
Source organism: Anhinga rufa (assembly GCA_013400875.1). NCBI lineage: Eukaryota > Metazoa > Chordata > Aves > Suliformes > Anhingidae > Anhinga > Anhinga rufa. Next base: position 10,468 of record VZTV01047993.1, read on the forward strand.
AAAGGACAGTGCAGTTAGGGAACTCACCAGCAAGATACAGATCCTGTTTGCTTTGCCTCGGGCTTCCTACGAGGCTGAGTGAGAGTCACATAACGCTGTTAGGTCTCCGGGGAATTTTTTGGTGAAACACGATTTGATTTGTAAATGCTGGCTTGTTAAAACTTAATTGTTTTTCAGAAACTTATTAGTACTGAAGAAGCTTTGTCAAGCTTCTAGCAGGTTTCTTTAGCTTTACAGCTACATTTCTGAATTGGGCGACTTTGAAAATGAGAGGAAGCCTACCATTTTCATCTGAGAGCTGTTGAGTAACAATGTTGTTCTGATTCCTGAAAAGCTATCTAGAAAATATTTTTCAAGAGTCAGAAAAACATTTTGTAGGTAAAGTTTGAATAAAGAAAATGTGAAAACTTGTAGAAAGTCAGAAATACTAAGATTAATTACAATTTTTTAAAGAGTTAATGGCAGGTTTGAAAGGTACTGAAAGCATTTAAAAATGCAGAGATGTTATGCACCAAACCTTTGTAAACTTTGTAAAGTGAAAAAAAACCACCCCAAAAACCATCCCAAAAGGTATGTTGTCAACTTAGGTTTCTACATATTTTTTGTATATGGCTTTTAGGACTTATGCCTCATTGCAAGTCAAAGTTCATCCTATTTACTTTTGCTTCAAGGAATTATGTAACAAATTATAATCCACTGAAATCCCCCCAACTACCTTTTGATTTACTCATGTGATGGATGGTATTTGGTTTGTATGTTTATTTTACATTAGAATGGCTAATGGGTTAGAAATACATGTTGTTCTTTCTGGAGGGCAGAGAGGTTGCTTCTGCCCTTGAGAGCAAATAAATACACCTGGGGTTACATGGCGAGGTGCTATTACGAAAGAGCAGGGAGCAAACGTGAAGCATCACCGCAAAGGTGACAGAAAGATGCTTCCTAGAGCTTGAGAATGAGCTGTGTAGAATTGCCTGGGCTTTGGAAAGCCAGTGAATTGCTGGTCTGAAATCAAACTTGAAGAAAGAAGTTAGTTTTTGAAGTCCCAGGTGGGGAGGCTACTCGGTCTAAGAAATAATGAAAGCACAATCCTCAAGAGCTTTGGCAAACTTGTGGTCTTGTCTAAACCTAGTCATGGGCTTGCAAGAATGTTAATTTAGGGATAATCTTGCATATCTGTAGGGAAGGGAAAAGATTTGCTCACTGACAGTTGGATAATAGGACAGAAATGTTGTTGATTTGGAAAAGTACCTCTGCAGCAACAGAAAAATGTGAAGCGTCTTCAGAACAGCCTAGGGTCATTACCCTAGCACACAGAATAATTAACAGACACAGTGAGAGCAAATGACTTGAATAAAGCTGTATAGCAGTCATAATGGGAAAGTCTGACTCTTCGCCCCGTATACACCGAAGTAGGTCAGGTTCGAAGTCTTGTATCTAGTTCCCCAAACGCCTTATCAGCACTGAGTGTGAGGGATATATTGGGCCAGGTACAGCAGTCTGGGAACACTTTCCATTTTCAGTAAATTAATCCTCTCACAGCATGAAATAAAAAGATCAGGACATGATGTTAAACCTCATTTTGTATTTTCAATTACTAGGGGATAATTATTTTCTTTTTAAGTCTTGGAATATGACATGATCTGAATACTCAGATACCTGCTGCTTCTGCTTGCAATCCTGGAAGCAGAGGTAGTTCAGCCTGGGGACCGCACAGTATAACTAGGTTTATTTTGCAGCCTGGCAAGGCCCTGTATGTACCGTTATCTGGAGAAAAGTGCGGCACTTAAATCTTAGGTTTGGTGATGTTGGGCTTCATAAAGTAGGAGTGCAACTACATGGACTAAATTTTGTATATGGATTGGGAGCAGCAGGAAGTGGGACAGTGGAAAGGTGTTTTGGACAGTTGTTCCTTACTATGTGAATCTGATAGAACAACGCTTTCATCTTGTTAGCCGTGCTTGTATTTCTGCGCAAGTGAATGTGAGAGAGTAACTCACAAGAGTTCTCAAAGAGAATAACTATTTTTTAAAAGTTACTGTGGGGTAGGATTTGAAATATCACAGGTTTCCCATTTTTTTTGAATGGAAAATAGCTGTGGATTGTCAGTGTATGTATCGTGTGTGTTGTGTAAATGTGTATGTATGCTGTGCTAATGATTTCCTTTTATTGTATAGGCTTGCTTTTCTCCTCATGGTCCACTTCTTTGGATTCAATTTAAGTTGAAAAATGGAATGTACTAGGTTACTCATAATGCTTTTAGCATTTCGAAAAGCATCGTTACGATGAGATTCACCTTGGGCAGAAAAGGAAAAGAGGTCAGGGAATGAAAAGATTCATAAGAAAAGACATTAAAAGACCAGTATCCCCTATTAACAGCCTTCCCATTTAATTTTGCCCATTGAGATATCGTGCTAGAGATTACACTTACTATGCTGTTATTTTCCTTATACAGTGAAACAGTCACTGGAAAAGAGTATTCCTCTGGAGCACAATAAATACATGACGGTCTCTGTACTCTGTTGGGGTACAGGTATTGATTATGTTTTATCTTTTGACAATGTTGGCATATTTGTCCACTGTTGCCCGCTATGGTCAACAGCAGTGTTTAATTTATTTTTTAGTTGCAGCTGATAAGAACAGACAGAAAGCTTATACATTTTACACATATTTTTCTATCTTATGTGCATTCAGTTACATCAGCGATGAACACTGGAGCCACAACACAATGCGATGTAGTTCTTCAGTTTTAGTTATGCATCTGTTGGCTTTTATAGAGGCAGAAGGCGATAAATTATTTCATTAAAATGAATTTGAGCTGTTCTTATCCTTCAAAGAAGAGTGACGTTTTGGGATA
>VZTV01047996.1:0-17179 GCA_013400875.1 Anhinga rufa
CACACACACACACACACTTACCTGAGGTACCAGGAGGTATGAGCTGTTTAACTAAAGCAGATTTCACTGGTGTTGAGGAGGGAGAGTTGAAACCACTGCTGTAGGGGCTACTAGTATTTGGACTATAGGAGCTTGCGTAACTGACCGCACTGAAAGGGCTGCTGTACAAACTCTGTCTCTTGAGAGCTGTATGAAAGAGGAGGAAAGTGACAAGTTATACTGAAGGAAAAAGTGAAAAATGAATACAATATTATACAATATCTTCTGTCTGATTTAATTACTATACAATTTAAGTAGAACATTTCAGTCACCAGCAAGGTTTTTCAACTGATTTCTTCATATCCTAGATACAACCACACTATGGAAGGAGTAGGAGAAGAGGGCAAGACAAGATAGCGACAAATATTTTCCTTGCAAAAATCAGATCTAAGATTGCTACAACTGATGTCTTCAAGATGTTCAGTTCAAGTGTTGGTAAGAAGCAGGGAAGCAACTCAAGAAACAGTAATAGCTAAGCTATGGTTACATGCATCCTATGCATGATTACATACAAACCAGAGTGCACCATGTAGTCTAGTTCTCCAGAATTCACAGACCTGTCTAGATTGCACAAATATTTCAACAGTAACCCCAAGATCGGCGCCAGAGAACTAAGCAACACCACCTACAAAGTTCCCCAAAGCATCCACTAAAACAAAAAACACCATTAAGCAGGGAAAATGCTTCTGTTTATATTTCTGGTTTCCATGAATTCCATGAATCTACTGGGCAAATAAAGCATACTGACTATCGGATTATTCCCTTCTGTATACCTCATGTTCTAATGCTTTGGGATTTTTGTGTCCATGAGCTTTAACCCCACATACAACATAGGATCTAAACCTGGGTATTTTCTTCTGCTATTTGTTGTAAAAATTTCAATGCTGAAGTACTTTCAGGTTAATTTTAACTGCTGGCGAACATTTTCAGTATGATACTGCAGATCCCCTAGTTACCAGGTGTAGGATTTATATAGTTACCTCAATGACTACTTTGTTCAGAAACTTACATTTTATTTTAACATAATAGAAAATGGAACTTCAATGGGGGAAGTGGGAACCAAAGGGAATTTGGTCACTTCTGGTAAAATCAGTTCCTTCATTGCTGAAAATATTTTATGCCAAACAGAACTGTATTTTAACAAAGAACAAATTAAATTGCAAAACATTAAACTGAAAGTTAGAGATCCAAACTTTATCATATGTAAATCTACATTAGATTAAGTTGCAGCTCACCTAGCTGCTGGAAACTAAACTCTCTTCAAGTCATGACAGTACTGAATCTATGCACATGTATTATAAACTGACAAGTACAGGCCTGGCAAATGTATGGCAATACACTCAAGTGGGTCTTAAAAAAGCCAAACAAGGCAGAAATTAAGCTATTCAAAGAATATTGTGTGACATGACATTTCTGTTACTGGAAAAGGGCTTCAATTAGTGCAATAATAATTAAACTACTGATAATAGTGGACAAAAAAAGCGCATGCAAGTAAACTCTATTCTACTGTGCCAGACAACTTGGCATTAATTTGTTTACTAAAAATCCTTTTATTCAGTGTAAGATTTTTTTTTTTTTTGACATTACAAGTGAAAAGATATTACAGCTGCATGAAATGCTGCTTTCAGCAGCAAAGCCTCCTTCAGCTCCTCTTCCCACCACACTCTGCTCTTGGTCACTACCTCCTCAGCTCTTCAGTACAAGCAATCGTGGGGCTGCACTATTACCCAGCCTACTAAAGTGGATTTAGGTTAAAAATATCTAGAGTATTTTAACTGATTGCATCGGTGAATTAGTTTTTAGTAACGCCCGAAAAACCATATTATCCAACTAAACAGATGGCAGAATGCAACTTAAATTTAAGTTGACTTTGCAGCAGATGCCTTAAACTGCACCTCATGTAAAGATCCTCTCTGGTGTCTAAACCAGAGTTAGTTAGTTTAGAATTAGTAGTGTTTTAATTAGAGTGAAAAGACAGTTATAGATAGAGGATGGGAAGTTTATATTCCAGCTTTCACTGCAAGTTTTAAATGATATGCAGTCATTTCAGCCATTAGTGAATTAAATGAATTCTCGCAAGTGTTCTTGAGGTACCTCAGTTTTAATTTCAGAATGTCAGAAGGGAAATCTGCATTTTATTACAAAGCTCAGTTAACAAAACCAGTAATTACAAGCTGGTTATATTCTGGTTGACTCTGACAAGACAACTCCTTTGACAGCAAGTTCTTCTGGCATTCTGACATTCACAGAGGAACCCCAAAGCATCTATTCCAACTGACTCTTTGTTCTCATGCCAAAAAAAATAATATGTACTTTTCATCTCTTGCTGAAAATGACAGTAAAAAAACCCTAAAACGTAGGTCTGTACAACAGTTCATTGTTTCATATTTATTACACAGACAAGTATTTTAAAATATTAACCACATATTAGAAAACAATTGTACTATTGTATAGCCTTCAAAACAAGCTCTTTGTACATATCCATATTGATACAAAGTCTTTGATCACATACAGATTTCTTTATATGAAAAAAAGCATACCTTTGTTAAATATAAAAAAGTATGCTCTGGTACATGATGAAATTTTATACAGTACAGCAGTTTTCATCCTAGCTATTGTGAATTTCTACCTTGCTCAGCACTGTATTTTTCCCCAGAAAAAAAAGCTGAATTCAAACCACTTTTCTGGCCTAGAATTCCTAAAGCTTTTCCAGCAGGGATTTCTTTAACTTAGGAAGACATTGCTATTTTTACAACTATTTTTACAATTAGGTGTCTGACAACATTACTAAGACAGATAACTCATTTTAAATTAAAATGATGCTATATTAGATGAAACATTAGCTTACAAAAGATTACACATTAGCCTTCAAAACACCAGAGGGGAGGGTTAATGTAAATTTTCTTTTATAACATTCAGAAACAGTATGCAGCATCTAATTTGCTTTAGTCAATATTTGGTTAAATTGGTCTTGAATCTCCTTTTTATTCTAGAAAATAGGAATAGAAAAATTTGAGTGCAGAAAACTCATGCTTAGGTGGTTCAGAAGTTCTGCTGTTCAAATCAGGTGCAATTTTTCCAAATGCTAGAGACCTGATATTTATTTTTGTTATGATTAAGAGAATAAATTTATCCTAACAGTCCCCATAGTAATTCAAAACAATCATTAGCAAAGTCTATCACTGAGACCAAAGTTTGACGAGTAACAGTTGGTTTTGAACAAGCTCAATGCTTAACTGAAAAGTCAAACTCACTTGGCATGGAAAATGACAGTTTTTACTCATACAGCCACATAGTTTTCCTACCAGCTACACTGACCATGCATTTGATTTCAAATATTAAAATAAAAAACGTTGCCTCAGTAAAAACTGCAATATGACCAAAGTTACTCTTTTCTAATTCTGTGCAGCTATGTCTTAAGAAAGCATCTCTGCCAGAAATTCTTCCACCTAGTACTTCTCTGTTCCTGCAGCTGCTGTCTTGATGTGCTCTACCCCTATATGATTTTAGACCACCATGTGGTAGTAGCCATGGTTTCCAGCCAACACGAATCACACTCTTGCACTTTTCACCAGGGACTTGAGGCATGGCTAAGAGAGATCTGCACCAGAATACGCCTAAGGTTCCCTGTAGTCTGAACATGCCTCCAACACTGAGCAAGACTCTGTCTGCAAGTGTAAACCTGAGTTAACTAACAACAGGACACTGTGCATCCTGTGTTCTCAGTAACTACCTACAGTAGCATGGAGCTGAAAGCCACTCTTCCTTTATTATCATGCAATGGAAAAGATTACTTTATAATAAGGAAAAGGAAAGTGTGGAATACAAGAGTGCATTTGAGACTGAGAAACAGCAAAAAGATATTAAGATTAGAAAGACAACCACAGGAAGTGACAAAGAAAAAATAGTTAAGGCAAAAGAAACACCAACAAGGATTCAGGTAAGAAAGTAACAATAGTATGAAAAGCCTTATCCTCAGAGACTGGTACTGAAATTGATAAACTGAACCAGAACCTAGTAATAGGTTAGAGTGATGGGTCCATGAAGTACGAGTACTATGTAAAATACAAGTCACAAGATGTTCCAGAAGTTGTGGGGTAGGAAACACACACGAGGTTACAAGCAGCACTGCTTGCCTTCTCCAGTGGAGCTTCCTGCTATGCTATATTTGTAAGTAGGCTGGTTGCTCTAAAGGACAATTTTCTTTTTTTGTTACAAATTCATTTTTCCATGCAATCTGCTCCAACAAGGAATATTAGTGCCTATCTCTTCTACAGCTAATATTTTCCCCTATTAGTACTAGAGATGATTTTCAGGATTCCTGCAAGTATCACTGTCAGAGGCAGATTCTCAGGTCTATGGGGAAAAAAAAAAAAAAAAAAAGGTAAAGTTGCCTAGACACATAATTTGAATGATCCAACTTTCAAGTTTGCCTATTTCAAAGGGAAGCTTCCTGCCACTCTGCTTAAACTATGATTGAATTTTTACAGATACTCTAAGGGTAACAGAATTTGTGGTACTTCTAGAAGATTTCTACTCAATTCGGAAAAGAAGTTAAACCATGAGCAGAATAGTTCATTCTTAATCTAACTGCTATCCAGTCCTAAATACTCAGTAGCATTCAAATCCCCAAATTTGTATCATCATTCATAAATCCCTGTGATCTTTTAGTTGTTTTCAATTTTTGCCTGTAGCAAGCTATACATTGCGTTCACTGTTCAGGAAAATTGTTAATAGTCATTCATCAAGGCAGCATATACAAAGCACAAGAAATAGGGGAAGATCAAAGGTGACTCATACTGAAAGCACTTTCACCATTATGCCCATGATTTTTGGAAGAAATACCAGCCGTGTTTTCAGATTTTATTAAGAACAAGTTTAGTACAAACCAGAATAAAAGACTGAGTTGCTCCAGAAAAGAATTCAAGGAAGGGAAAGAGACTTAGTCAAATAAACTCAGCACAAAGGTTATGTATAACCATGTAAAGGAGCTGGTAGTTGGGAACACTCCTGGTACTGTGTGTTCACATATTCTTAGCTCAAGTCCAGCCATTCTGCTAATTCCTGAAGATAACAGTTAAAAAAAAGATAGCTCACACATAGCGCAAGACTGCAAAAAGATGGAAGTACAGGGAGAGAATAGATATTAATAGCAGGAAAGTTATGTCTCAGCATAACTCTTTTTACAAAAAAAAATAAAAATAGGCTTTAACAAAGAAATGAAAATAAAGCCAGAAACCAGATGGACAGAGAATTCTAATCACACCTTCAGCATTTTGCTGCTGGTTTGATATCAAAAAGGCTGGGAATAAAAGGGTGGAGAACATAGGCTTTCATCCTCACAAGGCCAAACGTTCAGTCCTTCTCCAGTTGCGAATATAACCACAGAATCACAGAACGGTAGGGGTTGGAAGGGACCTCGAGAGATCATCTTGTCCAACCCCCCTGCGTGAGCAGGCACACCTAGAGCAGGGGGCACAGGGCCGCGTCCAGGCGGGGTTTGCATGTCTCCAGGGAAGGAGACTCCACAGCCTCTCTGGGCAGCCTGTGCCACTGCTCTGGCACCCTCACAGGAGAGAAGTTTTTCCTCATATTCAAGTGGAACTTCCTGTGTTCCAGCTTGTGCCCATTGCCCCTTGTCCTGTCAATGGGCACCAACAAAAAGAGTCCAGTCCCATCTTTCTGACACCCAACCTTCAGATATTTATAAGCATTGATAAGATCCCCCCTCAGTCTTCTCTTCTCCAGGCTGAACAAACCCAGGTCTCTCAGCCTTTCCTCATCAGGGAGATGCTCCAGTCCCTTGATCATCCTTGTGGCTCTCCGCTGGACTTGCTCCAGCAGCTCCCTGTCCTTCTTGAACTGGGGGGCCCAGAACTGGACACAGTACTCCAAATGCGGCCTCACCAGGGCAGAGTAGAGGGGCAGGATGACCTCCCTCGACCTGCTGGCCACACTCCTTTTAATGCAGCCCAGGATACCCTTGGCCTTCTTGGCCACAAGGNAGACTTGCTGAGGCTACACTCCATCCCTTTATCCAGGTCATTGATGAATATATTGAACAGGACTGGACCCAGTACAGACCCTTGGGGGACACCACTACTTACTGGCCTCCAACTAGACTCTGCCCCATTGATGACAACTCTCTGGGTCCTGTTGTTGAGCCAGTTCCCAATCCACCTCACTGTCCACTCATCCAATCCGCACTTCCTTAGTTTGTCAATGAGGATGTTATGGGAGACAGTGTCAGAAGCCTTGCTGAAGTCAAGATAAACAACATCCACTGCTCTCCCTTTGTCGACCCAGCCAGTCATCCCATCATAGAAGGCTATCAGGTTGGTCACGCATGATCTCCCCTTGGTGAATCCACGTTGACTGCTTCTGATAACCTTCTTTTCCTCTACATGCCTGGAGACGACCTCCAGGATGAGCTGCTCCACCACCTTTCCAGGGATGGAGGTGAGGCTGACTAGCCTGTGGTTTCCCAGGTCCTCCTTCTTGCCCTTTTTGAAGATTGGAGTGACATTTGCCTTCCTCCAGTCCTCAGGCACCTCTTCTGTCCTCCATGACCTTTCAAAGATTATATAGAGTGGCTCAGCAAGAACTTCCGCCAGCTCCTTCAGCACTCGTGGGTGCATCCCATCAGGGCCCATGGATTTCCGAGGATCCAGGTTGCTTACGTGACCTCTGACCCAGTCCTCCTAAACCAAGGGGAAGTCCTCCTTTCTCCAGATTTTTCTCTCTCCTCTGGGTGCTGGGATGCCTGAGGGCCAGCCTTAGCAGCGAAGACTGAAGCAACGAAGGCATTCAGTAACTCCACCTAACCAACTAATTTGTGTCAAGGAAGGATCATGAACTCTAGATTTTTTTTAATCTGACTGTAACAAGATCTTCATTTACAGGGGATGGGCGAAAAATAAATTAATATTACTTCCCCAAAGTATTCAAGAACTTCAGCCTCTCTCTCTTTAGATGAAATATAATAGCTCATCTAGCAGAAAACTAAGTTCTGTGTTAACATACTGACAAGGTCCTAAAAATTTTCATAGTTTAATGCAGGCTTCTATTTTAAAATAAGACAAGAAAACCTCTGAATTAAGGACATTGTTTCTTCCTGTCCAAATTGTATCTATGCAGATGATATAAAACTCTGACATCATGACTCATGGTCTAATGCTTCTTTTCATTTTATTCATACAGTCCAGAAAATTAGCAGAATGAATTAGTTTGCAAATTAAAACTTCAGACAGAAGTAACCACTGGATCTCACCCTCTTCTCTCACAACCATCTATCAGCTAATTCTGACTCTATTCCAAAAGAAACATGTACAACCCAGTGGTGTTCATATGCAGGAACTTACCTGACATTGTCTGTTCCAGCCTGTGGATCAGTGACTTCTTAGCACTTTCAATGTCAGGACTTGGGTAATCCAATACCTGCCTGCACCAAACTAATGGACTGACACATTTTTGCACTGGAGTCAGTTTCTTCTTTGGGGACATATATAACCTGAAAAGGAGACAGAAATATCTATGAAGACAGACAAAACAAGTGTAAGACAAGGCACATCACAAAATACCAGATACTATGCTATTTTTATACTGTATCTACAGCATAATCCCCAAATATAAGGAAAGCACAAGTTTTACCTTTAAAATAACTATTTTGGATACCATATAATACTGATAACATATGGCTACCCAATGATTTCTGGCAAGAAGAGATGCCTATATTGCTATGCTGGGATATATCAGAAAAAAAAATAAAATAAAAAAAGAAACATACAACCCCCCCCAAAAAAAACAAAAACCAAACATCTTCACTTTTCAGACAATGTAGGTATATGGAAAATTTCACTATGTCACATAAATGTACAAATCAGGATTAATCTTTTCAGATTTAAGTAACATTCACCTGAAAGAAAGAAATAAGGCACTATGCAATATGCAACTACTGTTTTCCTAAACACAAAGATCTAGCAAGTGATAAGCATCTTAATAGCAAAGGAATAGCGCTGAAGTGCACAGAACACATCTACTGTTTCAGTAGCCTTGAACAATGAACATTTTACTTTTACTTATAATTTGTATCCTAGCACCTGATCCTTTAGTTTTCCTTTGAACACAGAACAAAGAGACTATTTCTGTCCTAAATGGACAGTCAAGCATTAAAAACACAGAACAAGAGATAATGCCCATAGGAGAGTAGAGAGAAACAACGAGATCGTATTGTTCTGCAGAACACGTCGAGGCCTTTGCCAGTCAGCATCTCCATTCATTCATTTTAACATCAGCATTCCATGACTGAAGAAGTATTCCACTTTAAAGGCTCCAGAAATCTAGCTGAAAATTCCTCCTCCCCCAACAAACCGATTAAAGGAAAAGTCATAACCAATCAGACAAAGTTGGAATATTTAAACCTTATCTTTGGACTAGAACTTGGAAACATGCTTCAGCAAAAGACAACAGCAAACTGCAAGATCTACAGCTCTAGAGCATACGCATATGCAGAAAGAGTTAAATGAATGTTTCTTCTAGGACTAATGACAGACTTCATACTCCAAGAGAATATGGTTGTACGCCACACACTAACTTAGGAACATCTGACAGCCTAATCAGACATGCTTCCATACAAAATAGACAGCAAAAATTCTTGTTTCCTTTATGCCAATGACATCAACACAGAAGTTATTTCCCACAGCTCTATTACAAGATTATTAGCTGATCCTTCCCCTGTAATTCTAGAACTTGAACTCTGTTTTATAAACAGCTTTAAAAGATTATTATTTTTAATTACTACCCTTAAGGTAATTTCTTACAAAAGTTTCCCAAAAAGTATACTTATAAAACCACCGCGAATATCTCGCCCAAAACACTAATCATTTTGTTTAGAGCATGCTCTGAAACAATCTTCCCTCATAAACACTGAAATTAGAAAGCTATGTTTGCAAATGCAGGAGAGAGGATTTGTATTAGCTGCCAGGTTTTCAAACAAAAACGAAGCCATTTGTAACAATGCAAACAGCCAGTGCCATATACTATAGTCCATGTGGCTTATGCTTTGGCCAGTATCATGCTGGTTGTTAGAACTGATTTTGTAGAAATCTTTACAATCTTCACAGGCACTCTGCCCACAAGAAAAGCTAAAAGCCCGTCACATATTTATAGCCCTGAAGATCCTTGGAAAGCACAAGAATCTCTCCATTTTTACAGTTCTATGTAAACAATTACACAAGTTGCTATACTTTCTGTGATTATCTGCATATAGTTAAAAGTAATGTTTAACATTTACTAGCTCTCCAACACTTATTTACTGTCTTTTTATCATTTATTTGCCTGTACTCTGTTCTGTCCTAAGGTACATTTACACAATATAAAGAAGTGTCAAAGGCGAAGCCAACTTTTGTGCTGTATAGGCTAGACTCGCTCCTAGCTCTCCGGATAGCTGACGTGCCTTGCTGTGTTTGAGAAGTTCCATGCACATTTGAAGTATTTACAGTAATACCCAGTGTAACAGGCAAGAAATTAAAGTGCATATCCTCTTTGAAAGACACACAAAAGGGTTACCTTCAACAAACCTACAAGACTACTCTAATCAAAATGGCACCTGGTATTTTAAGCTCCAACACATTCTATGCGGGAGTTTCCAATTGTTGCATTTGTTTCACAAGTAGTTTATTACTGAAGCAATCCAGGCTCACACAGCTCCCACTTTTCCACCTCTCTTTCTAACCAAATATACATTGCAGATTCTCCCACCTCTTCCCAGTCAACTGTTTTTCCTTTAATGGCCTTTGTTTTACACCTTACATTTCAAGAAAAGACAAAACTTTAGAATATACATATTTTATGCAACTCCACTACCTCAAGACAAACACATATGCATCGATGCAGTAGCACAACAGCTCTTTCAGGACAGTTTCTTGCACATCATGCAATTACAAAATCTCATTATTATAAAGCAGTGATCTTAATTTCCCATCTGAAAAAGCAGCCAATCTCCAGTTTTGAAACTGACTTAATTCTACTTGCTTTGCCTAGTTTGGATTAAAAAAAATAAAAATAAAACCAACAACAAGGCTAAGAATCAGTGATACTTCTACATCTTCCTCTTTTCCCAACAGCAAGAAGGGAAAAAGAACAGAATGGGGTCTATGAAGCATGTACCAATAGCTTCACACATGTAAGTGATCTTTGTCAAACTAATGTTTGACCCAAAAGATATACATCTCCTTAGCTGAAGAGCTTCTCAGAAAATATTCATTCCCATTTGTACGTGTTAATGCATTCTACAGCAATGCAACAGCACTGACTGGCAGCACAGCAGCTTCAAGTTTGGAGATTACCAGTATGACTTCATACATCTTGACAACACTACTAAATCACTTTCTCAAAACAGGAAGTTAAAAATCATTGAGGAAGCAGAGAGGTAACAGTTACCACCCTTACCAAACCTTAACACACCAGAAACCTACACTCCAATTTCTCCACAAGAGAGTAAAGACTCTACAGTTCAGTGACCCAAGGTCAAGTAAAAGAAAACAGTATGTAAAAAGCAGCCCAGGAGCTTCTACCTATTTTGAAACAGCATTAAAAAGCCCAGACACTATGATTCTGCTGCACACAGTAATATTCCCTTCCTTCAGCTGTCGCTAGTCAACTATGCCACAGCAGCGCCAATCTGAAGTTTAAAGCGGGCAGGGGCTTTGCTGATTAGTTCCAGGAAGATGCAGCAAAAAAGGGCAGAGCTTTTGCAGAAGGACTACTGTCACTACAAGCTCATATGATAATGTCAGCCAAATGGGGCAAGCTGTAGCGTGCTGCACTGGGACACAGCTGAATTGGAAAAGGCCATGACATTGAGGTAGGAATGGGATATCTGCATAGGGATTACCTCACCTGAGGAACACCTCCCAGTGCATTAAAATCCAAGAGGCTAGTTGCCACAGCATGAATCCAGAAGCCAAGATTCTAATCAGGACGAAAGAAAGAGTCTTCTTGTATCAAAATCCTTCTACTGCTCAGTACAAGAGTGAGGGAAAAACATGCAGATGAATATGAAGCCACAGATCCGAATTAGAAATAAGATAGCAAGTGGAAGGAACTTGAGTTAGAGCTTGTCTATTTTAGCTACATTAAGTGAAAACTGGCAGGGACAATAGAGGCAATGAAACGAGAGAATGGACAAAACACGTTACAGGCAAAAGCAGAGAAAGCAACCTGAGGAGATGTGAAAGAAAAAGTAGAGATCTAAGGACAGATCAGTAAGAAATTCCCCTAAAATGCAGGAGGGAAATTCCACAACAAAAAGCTACTAAAAATAAATAAATCAGGAGACAATAATATTGGTTAGTCTTGGAAATAGACAATTTAGAACACGACAGTGTCAATCTAAACTCTGAGATCCACCTAAAACTTTCAGGAGATCCTCTTGGAGCAATTTAAGTTAAAATTTAAGATGGTTTTTGAATAAACAGCTACAGGTAAAGATCTGAAGACAATCTCTTGTTGTAAAGGAAAAAAAATATGCAAAACCCAAGTGACATCCCTGCACATACCTGGCCCACAGATTTCCTCTTTCCTCCTCCACCACCCCTGCAAAGTTCCTATCCTGCAGTTGTAACTGACTGAGACACATTGCTTGGCCTGTAATTACTAATTTGTTGGTGTACTTAACTGAATGCTTTTAGTTCCAAGAGATGCATGAGTTACAGCAAAACTCCACGTCTCTCAAAATAAGATGAATCTACAAAAATGCTTTGACAATCTCATTAAATCTTCACATTAAAGCTGCACGTCTCAATTACATGATGCGATTTTCAAGTAGATTTGGGAGGCTTCAGAGAGGTTGCAAAGTGCAACTGGGAACACAACTACCTTCCTATCACCAACAATTAAGAATAATTAGCTGTGCTCTGGCTAGTCGCTGGAAATTATAGCCATTATTAATTTCCTCATCTCAAAAGAGCATGTTGCTGTCTGAAAGGGATGTTGCAGAACGGGCAAAGGGGCCTTCAAAAGCTTCCAAGACTCCTATAACACCATCATGTAGCTTCCCCAGAACTGTCACACAAACTGTACAACTGTCCACTGCTTGAGAAGCTTTTCAGAAGGAATTTGTTAGAGCATATATGCTCTAGCATGGTATTGTTGATACATGGAATAGAGAAAAGTTGAGAAGCTCTGTGTCCTATTAAGTGTGTTCCAATTATAAGCCTGCTTAATTACTAGGCTTGAGAGACCTACCAACACCTACAAAAAGTAGAAATGTGAATCATGCCTAAACAAGACATGATTATGAGGTAAATTTCAGCAATACCATTAAGACAATAACGGAAATTAATATCAAAACTTTCATAATATCAAACATGTTTAAAAGCCATAAATATCACACAAGGAGTTAGAAATGGAAAAAAGTTCTTCCTACAGTCCTCAAACATCTGTTTCACAACAAAGAATCTGTTTGCCTGTATTGACTAACATTAGTCAAATGGAATATTATTTGATGTTACACCAGTTGTTTCATTTCACAGACTGGTAACTTCTCTAATCCTTAGTCCTCTTACACGCCTCTTTTCAAATTATCTTCCTGCTTTGAGAAGCCATTATCTGAATCTGGTTAAAAAAAACAGCTTTAAATCAGATTGACATTTAATCTGCCACAAAATGAAGAGCATCAATTTCTCTTTTACTTAGGTCACAGGGCAGAAATTGATCAGAACCAGTCCAGTTTCCAAGAGGCCTAAAACCACATCAATACAATGCCATTTTAGCAGCTAAAGAGGAAATGCTTCAGTGTAATTTCAGCAGCGGGAGTTCATTCAGGTACAGCTCTATCCTAAAACACTCACCCTACACTTAACTAGCTCACTATGGCAAACTTCAGGGTTCCAAAACATAAAGTTAGTGTTCAAAGGACATTAAGCAATATGAGCTGAAAAACAATCATTACAGATGACAATCATGTTTTCATCCTCTGTATCTCAAAACAGCCACTTAGCCAACTCACTGGAATGGATGACTAGAACAGAAACAGAGCATTAAAAATAGGTGCCAATTTAACAGAAATAGCTGCTGAATGAGAATGTGTATAATAGTAAAAGTATTTGCTTCCCATTTTAACTAAACAGGATACCAAACCAATATGAGGTCTTCAAAAGCACTGAAAATATTACTTTGAACTATTAATATAAACTACCCACCGGTAATTTCACTTTAAACACGCAGTAACTACCTTTTGTTTGCAAATGAAGTCAGCTGTTAGCTATTTCAGCCCTACCAAGGAGACTGTAGATTGCAGTGACATGAAAACACTGCTAAGTGCTAGGCTAGCTTTTATAATGCTATCGTTTAAAGAGGACGCAATTGTTCTGAAGTTTGCTGAGCAATTATATGTGCAAAACCAATACACAGCAAGCTCTATACTCTTTCATACACATACGGCATATACATTTTGAAGAAAAAAAAAAGCAGTGTGTATTTTCCTCATGTTTAAAAGAAAACTCCTCAGAAAGTTTAGGCAAGTGACTACGTAACAAGTTACTGCAAAGCAAGTCACAGTGGATTCGCAGCACATAAACCAAGTTACGGTAATTGCCCACGTGTGCATACTTATCCTGCAATAAACTCAGGACAGCTCACTTTTTAAAAGAAGCATAGCAAGCCACCTTGCGTACTGTCACTAAGTTGTCTCGAATGTGCTATACACATCCACACCCAACCTCACCCAGCAAGTCAGGCAAGGAGCTGTATACCTCATCCTGCCTTTCTGAAGATTTCTCCGCTCTGGTCCCCCTTCCTGCCCTTTTGTCTTTTTAATTAATTAAAAAACCTGTTCAGATTGAAGTTTGAAAAAATTTGAATTAAATCCAATGTGGTTCAAGAACAGCTAAATAGGAACAGCCATAGAATAGATAACCAAAGTCACTGGTAACTTCTTGAGGAGGTAATTAGCAGGCCTAAAGCAAAGTCTCCATGGGACTAGGTACAGCTCAGTACTGTGTGCACATGCATATGTGCTTATTTGCAACCTTCAGTACCCTTAGGAAGTTTCAGCATATTAAACTGGATTCAGAAGCATATGGCCAAGAAACTCAATCTAAATTCACTGAAATATTTTTAGTAATTTACCATATGATTTGAAGATTGTCTCATGTGCTAAACTGTTTAAAACCTAAAACATATCCGATTTAACTAACCACAGCGAAGAAAAGGAAGCAAAAATATGAAGTCCCAAAGTTCATTAATAGTGTAATGCTGTTTTAATAGCTAATGCTGCTACTAAAGCAGCAGTATCAAAGTTCTTTTCACTTGTTAGTAATTTAGGCTAGTTCTACCTTCTTTCATTTTTCACTTTACACTTCTGTCCTGTGTAGTCTTATCTAAAAGCATCTGAAACCTAAAAATGAGCTGATCAACTCAAAAGTGTAGATTTAAAAAACAAAATGCCACATTCCAGTATCAATTTCAGTCACAGCATCAACTGTTCCATCTTAAATTCAGAGCCAAAATTCACAGGCACTAATCTCATGGGAGCATTAAATGTAAACCAATGTAATTTTAGCAGTGAAGAAAATTTCTTCTGCCATTACAAGGCTGCAGACAATTTCATAACGGGGTATATGAATACATGGACTGAAAAAAAAAAAAAGCCTGTATTGCACAAAGCAGAGAGAAGAACACAGGTAAGCAGTGCCCTTCATCACCTATTATTTCCCACAGCAAGGTCCTTCTGAAATCAAAAGCTTCCCTATGTAGACAATCAAAACAGGCAAGATGAATCAGTTTTTAATACACAAACTGCGATTTAAATTTAGGGGTTTTTCCATGTGAGGTTTCCTCAGCTGGCAAGTGGTCTTTGATTTCTACAGTGGTGTAATTCCATAGTTAAACAGGATTTTGGGTTAAGCAGTAGCGATCCAAATCCATTTGAACCTGAAAGAGCTCACGTGAGGTCTAAAATTTCATCGAGTACATTCACCCTTTCACTTGATTCAATTACTTTTTTAGTAACCTTGCATAACCAAGGCCTTAAGAGTGGGTTCTGTATGAAACAGTTCAAGAGAAATCCACTTACATCATCCCTCCTATTTTCACATGCTTATTCCTTTTTTGATTGCTCCGCTAGCCCTCTGAAAATTTCCAACTTCATTTAGAGCAATAACCTCCATTGATCAGATGTACAAAGTCATCCTACTTTCGTAAGGAAAGAAATGGTTTTAGAGTATTTAGTACCTCAATAGTTGAATTAATGGTGTTCAGAAATTCCAGGAGTTTGATTTCCACTTATCAGGGCCGGGGGGTGGGGAAGGAATCAATCTAGCCAAACAACATTTATCATTAAGTGCATATTAAACTATAACATGAAAAGACTTTTTTTTTTAATTACATAGCTGTATTTCTTGATATATATAAAAATAAGTAAATTTTAACAACTGCTCTTTTCTAGGTGTATGCTTTTGGGTTCTCCATCATTGTCCCATGTCTGAGATTGAAAATTAGTATTACGGTTGCCAAAATATGAGGAAAGGAATGAAGACGTGCATTTAAGTTTTCTTGTCTTTTGAAGACTAGAACTTGCACAGAAACATGATTGAGGCCACAATAAGAGGCAGCGTAAGTAATGTGGCAAACACCCGACACCAGCAAGAGCAGTGCTCAGTGAACTACGCTGTCTGCCCATGAGTGTCCAGAACTGCATAAACAAAACCACACAGCATTTATGCCGTCACTGTCACCATGTGCTCTGTTGTGACATTAACTTTCACTGAAGAGATGCATTATGTTGCCCATGATTTAGCATTAATATATAAAATAATAACATCCATTGTCACTATACTTCATGATATTCACAAATTTGGCCATCCAACTCCAAACTTGCTGTGCAAATTTAGTATATTCTATTTCCCTCACGCTCTATAAGCCAGTAGATTACAAGGCATAAACTGAGAAATAAGAGTAGCTGCCTTGCACAGACTCATCATCTGGAAGATGATGCTTTGTGTTAATTTAGTAAGTTTGTCTTGGATGAGAGTAAACTTATGCTCTTATACTTCTGCAGTGGATTAGGCTGGATGTCAGACAAATGACTTCTCCAAGAAAGTGCACACACATTGTCTCCTCCCTGAGCAACTAAAACATTGCTCATGCATGGAATCATTCCAGCATTTTTGAAGATGTTTCTAATCCTGAAAGACATTTTTGTTTGTTTGTTTTAAATTTGTCTGTGCGTTCACTCCAGAAAGAAAGCTTTATTTCAGAAAGACAAGCAAGACAAGCCCACAACCAGTTCTGACCCAAGTCAGACTGCTTTTGTTACACTTTTCCTCCCTGTACACGCTTCCCTTCTTTCTCTGTTGACACTGTGCTCCTCCCCACTATTTCTCCTGCAGCTCCAACGCTGCTCCTCAACTAGTGCCATAGAAAACTTCAAAACAACAGCTGGAGAACAGCATGATGTTAAGAGAGAGCAAACCTCCTTGATTCTCAGTAGAAGCTCATCCAAGTGTAATAAAGACAAGGTGAACAGTCACCTGCAGGTGTTTCTGCTGGAGCAGCAGGGTAAGCAGTCCATTTAAAAAGACAGGAACTGCCTAATGTAAACTATGGTCCTACATCGTTTGCAGTAAATGAAAACACCTAAGGACAACACATTTATGAGACTACGGTGTATGTTATATTTGCTGCCTTCACAGCTGTAAGAAATCAAGGCTTAAAACGCATTTGATGCGCATCTGAAGAAGTGTAACAGTACCTGTGGGCTAATTCTGCACTACCCCGGACATTTTCTACAAGTTTCTCAACGCCTCCACACCTTCTGAACTTATGAACACACTGGCAATGGGTTTTGCGGCGGAACCGGAGCCTGCTCTGGTCTCCAAGTGACCCGATGCAATACTCTCACCGCGGCCGAACAAAAGCAGAGCCGTAGGCCTCCGGGGCGGTGCGATCCGACGTGCACAAACCGAGACACCCTTCCCCTGCGGGCTTCAGCACACCCTGGAGAGCTAACCCCTCCACCCGGCCCCGGAGGGCGAGGCTGCCTCCCTACACAAAGCCCCGGGACCACCCCCCACGCCAGCCACGCGTCGGGAGACGGCCCCTTCCTCCCGGCGGCGGCGGCCAGGGGCGCCCCGACCCC
>VZTV01047997.1:273-15715 GCA_013400875.1 Anhinga rufa
TTGAAGAGAAAACAGTGATCCACAAGAGAAAAATCCTATGCTGTTGCTATAAATGTACAAATAACTAGGAAACACAATTCAGACAATGACCACGTCATGGTGAGTAAACAGGGAAAAGGTTTTTGAAAAGGTTACTGGCCAAGTAACCAATATTAATAGTTTTCCAATGAAATCAAACCTTCAAACACAAGTTTGAAATTTCAGCATTTTATTCCCAGCCACTGAAATAAGGGGGATGCTTCTTACTGACTTGAAGTCAAGACAAAGCCATGCGTATAATGATAAAAAAAACAGGAGTTGGCTTAGTAAGGAAATGGAGAGACTGTCTTTAGTGAAAAAGGCATATTTGCTCTCCTCACAGAAGACAGCAGCTTCCTTTAGACAGCTTCTTTTGCAGAATGTGGTTTCGTAATACTGGATTGCAAAACAACCCAACAGAAGACTGTGGAAGGATTGCTATTTAGTGAGGAACTGAGGAAGAATTCTCACTTATGTGAAATGTCATGATACATTTGAGAATATGCAAAAATCAATGGAAGCATCAACATATTAAAGCCAGAGGAATACTCTGATGCAGGCTTTCCATCCTTCGAGTTATGTGAATGCTAATTCTAGGAACTGCAACTGGAACAAGGAAATCCTACTTTGACAAGAACAGGTAGAGTTTCCAAAGGCAGAGCTTTAGGTTTTTCTGTGAATGCAGTTTAATCAGATACAGATATTGCAGCTTTCAAAAGAAAGCTGTCTGTTCAAATTTGATTATTAATGAACGGTGACCAGTTTACAAAGCAAAAAAGCAGAGTGGTTTTACCTGAACTCAACCATCTCACTTCAGAACTATTATGAAACTGCTTCACATATATTCAGCTTTTACGTTCTCCCACAGTGGGAAAGTGCTCATATTTCTACTCCTACAGCCCTTGAGCACGCACACTAATATTCAGACCTTCCATCCCCAGCCATAAGAGACAAAGCAAGGGTCATAGGAATCTATAGCAATTTTTACTGTTTGATGATCTCCTAGGCAGAAACTGGTAATGAAGCTTGGATTAGGCCTCTGGTAACTATTTAACTCAAAAAAATCACCTAGCTACCTCCATAATCACACAGTATTCCATTAGAATACACCTTAATATTCATTATTTTACCACCTTGAATTGCTTTTCTATTTGATGATACCTATAATAAAGAAAATGTAAGGATATTTTAAAGGTATAGCAATATCAGAGCAGCAACAGCTCTGTAACCTTATTCATTCTAGTAAATGAACTGATGTACACACTGACCAATTACTGTGATAAGCTCATTCTGAGCACCAGGAGACAGGTAGATGACATTAAGTACTTGCTGGAATTTGAGAATGACGAGAACGTTCTATTAGCTCCCTACTTCCTATTATTTCTTGAGTCATTGGGTCTCATCAACAATGCAACAAGACAATTGCCATGCAGCATGAAGGAAGATGGATTTGCAGTTCCAAAGTACAGTAATTCTGGCAAGAATCCTGATTCAGTCTTCATGATTGAAAATGTCACAATATACCTAAACAGTACAGTGATTTAATGATCATTAGTGGTATAGACATTTGTCACCCTTAGTGCTACTATCTAATTTAAAAATACTTAAACACCTGAAAATCCCTTTTGTCTAGCTTAAATTACACATTTGAAGCTTAATCCTTTGGCAAATTATTTAAATTTGGTGAAGGTTCACTTGCTCCAAAGCAGAGTTGGAAATTTGAGGTCTGTGAGCTGTGTTAAACAATCATTTATGGATAGATGTTATCTATGTTTGCCAAAACACTAATGATTCAGTGATGTAAGGCATTAATCAGATGTTTACCCATAGAGGAGGCTGATTTGACTTTGCAGTGGTTCTCAGTTTTTCAAACAGAAACATGAATTTTATGGCACCACTATAGGCAAGCTATACACTCTTCACTGAGCCCAGTTTCTTCATATAGGTGTCTAATACCAAATTATTTTCAGCACTGAAGTACTTTCTAAGGTACTGAAAAACCCATAGATTTGTATCAAAATTGTCTATATAAAGACCTCCAAAGAGAAAATACTTAAGCATCAAAATCTGTGTCTAACTAATCAGACTTCTGTGTGCATTCAATTGGTAGATGTCTATCCAAGACACATGTAAGGACAGGTTCAACCTCAGAAAAATCAGGTACAGTTCTTAACATCATAGCTTGACTTTTTTCCCCCCCAATAAGAATTTTACACGTATTATAGCCTTATGGATATGCCTTTCAGCTCCTGTTCTGCTGAAGGAGAATGTTTTAATTAGGGTCTAGTTCTGAAGTCAGTTTTGTCCATTACAGAAACACTTCCATTTTATTGCTAGTTTCCTTTTATCAGGCATACACAAAAAGATCTTTTTAGCTATATCACTAGTGCTGTGAACTCTCCCCTGCACCATCCAACTCTTTGAACAACTCCAGATATGCTGGATTGTCTAAAACTTCGCTGACTATTGTAGCTATGCTAAAACACCATCATGGAAGCTGTTTATTTTTCATGTTGCAGCCATAATGCAGTACAATTGATTTTGTTGTTATTGACTAAGTAGTGACATTAGGTCACCTAAGTGAAAGCCATAGGTTATAGATAACTCAGGTCATGTTCAAACATGGAAAGAAAAGCCAGAAAAGTCATTGCTTAAGCATACCACTACGTGTACCTGTCTATGCTATCTACTCTTGCTCATCTTCTCTTACAACATGCACATTTCAGTCTCTGGAGTAGGCTGCCAGGCAAATAGTTGAAGCACTTCATAAACGTAACACTGCAAAACACCAAACCTCCAAACTGAGTGACCTAGCAAACTGAATATAACCAAACAACTTCAGCACAAGCAAAAAATGCTGTGGAAGGTATATTCAGTCTTTTGTGCTGCAGTTAATTGAACAATTGTGACTACGCTCTGCATCCATCTAAAAGAGGGCATTTTAAAACAACCTCTCAGCATGAATTACTTTCAGATAGTTCAGAAAACTTACAGCACTTGGGAGTTAATTTCTAACTTTCTCACATGTAGCACATGCACATAAGTTCTGGTATGCTTTGATCTTTTCCTTTACAAGATAGGGGCTGATATTATACTGCACAATTTCTAAAAGAAAAATTAAAAGAAATTAAAAGCACCACTAAAACATGGATATATTTTTTGGTGCTAAAGAACTCAAATAGGGATAAAGCATCTCTTTGGCTCAAAATGGAACTGATCAATTGTTCAACAGTTGGAATTCATGCAGGCTTATTTAATGATGTGCTATAATAGCAGCCTTTTTATGCTTCATTTCCCAATGGTAATATACAATGACAGAGGAAAAGCCATGTAATGTACTGTAACAACATCATGGACCAATGTTAAGATTTAAGGGAAAGAAAGTAGTGCCAAACTCTTAACATTTCTAAGGAAGCAGATTGATGGATGGGTGTTCAGTGCAAACTAAATCCTGGTGGATACAATACACATTCTTCTGTAGCCGCACAAACACATACACTTGCACTTGAAAACAAATCAGTTCCAGCCATTGGGGCTTGCTTTTCAAAAGTGATAATGAGAACCTGTACTAGACTCTTACTGGCATGGCTATGCACACATGATCATCTGTAATATGGTCACAAGTGTACATATCAATAAAATACTGGTTCCACATTTAGATGCTCATCTAAAATTATCTGACTTGCTAACTACTACCAACATTTCAACATGAGTATGATAACAAAGACTATTTTATTACAGAAAGGCAAGCTTCTGATACTTATGGGGCATTTCCAGAAGGTGGCTGAATTAACCAACATTACATACAATAAAAATATTTATCTGCTAAACACAAGACATGTAAACTCTTAAAATAAGAGTGATATATAGAAAGATTCAGGCATTTCCAAATTAAGATGTGTGTTTACTTTCCAAACCTATATATAAAATAAAAACCCAAGCTCTTGATGCTAAAACCTTAAGAAGCTAAAAGACTTGACCAACAAAATGAAATATATAAGGTATAATTCTTTTAAATTGTGAGATGTATACTCAGGAAAACAAGTTAACTTAGTACACAGGTACAACAAGAGACTTGCGCATATTGCAGTAGGCTAATACTTAAAGGTTTGTAGGTTCATATAGTGAGAACTACCAAGAAACTGAGGTTGTATTGCAATGACCAATGACAATATCACCGGGATAATCTTATTTAATTTCTTTTTCTTAAATCTAATGCTGTTCTTCAAATGCCTTTCCCCTTTGAAATGGCATGCATCAACACTCCTGCATCTTGCATAACATTTTGATCCCTTGATAAAAGCCAAACTTTTACTGCTTTTCGCTCAGAAGCACACATGTATTTTGACTAGGCAAAAAACTTTAGCTTTCTACCATTAATGAAGTAAACTCACTTTCCTCTGCAGAAGTGCACAAGGTCTTACAGTCCTTTTAGCGACTACTTTTCCTTTAGGCCCCCTCCTTTTCATCCCTGCCAGCTGAAGAAAGTAGTAGACACTTTCATATCATTGAATCAAGTAAAAGAATTCAAGTTCTTACCTACATGTCTTTTTATAGTAATGAAAAGTGGACACCTTCCTGAGCCCGTGTCATACATGCATACATTACGTGTACTGACTTTAAAGACATCAATCTTTTCATGTAAAGGAACAGCCTGCACAAGCAATGCGTTTTCACTATGAAACTGCAAAATTAATTATCCCTTTGATAAATCAATCATACCACATACAAGTCTCACATTTTGTGTAGAAAAGGGCTTCTTTATTTTTTTTTATTTGAGTCCTAATTGGCCATTCAGAGAAAGATGCATTCTCCTTTGTCAGTCTTCGATTTATATAACATGCTCCCATTTTAAATCTCTCTAAAGGCATCTTCACTCAACGTCACAGTACATTTAACTAACAGTTTCATTTCAGCCTAAGATCTAAAGGAACTAACATATTTATTACAGCATTTTGATCCTTTGGAGACAGATTAATAAGAAGCTTGTGACAGTTCAGCATGATAAAATGAGTCAATAAACAGAAATGTGTGCTGACGTTAGATATACTGATCCACAAATAATACAATACATATTTGGTTTGTCACAAAGAAAAATCACTTGAAAAAGCCATTGCCATGATTAAATACTTTTTGCTATCTCACAATTTCTGTATTCTATAGAAGTTTTCCTTACAAATTCCCTTGATAAATAAACCCAGCAAGTCTTTTTTTTATACATAAGGAAATCACAGCTTTGTATGATATCAATATGGAATAATGAGTCATCAAAATGCAGCATGAGAAGAGTTTAAATATTGTATGGATTATTTTTTTTTGGTAAAAATAGAGCACTAGATGCCAGAAGTGTTCAGTGTTCTTTCACTGTAAAACAGACATTCAGGCTTGCCTGACTAGCTGTCATTTACCTATGAATTATTATCTGTATTATGCATTTGTGTTACAGTAACATCTCAGAAGTTCAAACTGTTTAATATGGTTGTCAGTAAAAATAGAGGCTCTAGATTTAGACTTGGGATATTCTTTTCTGTCCAACAACTTTTAGAATTAGAGCCTAAAAATCTAAGCATAATTTTACTTCTCAAACAATCCATGAGTAATAGCTATCATACTTTATTGAGCAGATGTCATGACCTGGCAGCCAGAAGTGATCTTGTAACACAGTTCATTAATTTCTTTATCAATATAGACATTACCTGAACTATCAGTACACTTCATAGACAAAACCAAAATATGTGCATGCATAGGTAATTAGTGTCATTATGCCTAATCTTTATGCTTAGGAGAAATGCAAGATTCAGAAAGAACAGAATGACTTTAGACTGAAGGGTCAGACAGTTGAGAATCCTGTCCTATTCTTGTGATGAAAATAATTCTTCCTCTGTCCCTGTTCTTGTCCATTCATTGATTCATGTCATATAAAGGTGAAGCTTGGGAAAGACACGTACACATACATGCTTCACACATATTTCAGCTACTAAACATTGAATAATGGAGTTCAATGATTTTCTCATTTTCACTGTTTTTACATCAGTGCTGCCAAATGACTTCTCTGATGTCCATTATGATTTATGATGTGAGAGAATACCAAAACTAATTTATACTAATAAAAGTGAATGGCTCCATTAACATCAATACATATTCTAGTTTACACTACCAAAGAATCCATACTGGTGTACTTAGAGCAATTTCAGAGTATTGCATAATGAAGATAAAAGGTCATTGTGAAAACTAGCAGTGATGGAAAGTTTACAGTAGCCATCCTGAGGTTCCAACTGCTGTACATAAAACTTAATGTAGCGTACTGCTTTATACACTAATGCTTAAAATAATGGCTCCTGAGATTCTGGTTATAACGATCCTGATCTAAATGTGAAAATAACTTGTCTTAATACATTTTCTCCTCCAGTCATTACTTCTTAATCTACTTTATCCCTATCTTCATCCAACCCGGACTGATGGAACTTTATACGTAGGAGGAACTGGAACGCACCCTACAAGTTGCTCATCACTTCACGCAATGAGATTTATGCTTGCTTTCTTTAGCACGGATGTTAACAGTACCAGTTAATCATACTACATCAAAATCCTTATGTAAAAAAACAATACACAATAAAGAGTAAGAAGCAATACCAAATTAAGTAATAACAGAGTAAATCTCAAAATAATTAAAATCCCATAAAATCCAGTTTTGTTCACTAACCAATTTTTTTCAAGTCAGCCTGAAACCAATGCCAAATTCCTAGTCCAGAATTTTACCTTACTCTTTTTGCATCAGTGCTCAAGGGAGAACAGATAGCCTAGAAAGTGCTGACCTGATGTCAGCATACAAATCAAACTGTCTTCTTAAGTGACTACAGGTGTGTCACTAGGGCCAACCTTTGGCCCAGAACAGAACCATGTAATTTAGAAGACTCATCACTGTAGTCTCTTTCTCAAGGTGATTGTAAGAAAAGCCAGAGAGCTGTTCAAACCTTACAAAGCATGCTTGCTCCGTGCCCATATAGTGCCAATCACTATAAGCACCTTTGCTACCTAACCAAATTTCAGCTCAAATGCATCTCACCATATTCTGTCTAGTCAAATATGCATCTTGAATAAAGAAAAAACGTCCCACACTTTCAACAGAAGGGTTGTAGCATCAAAATAGTTTTTTTCTTCAGGTAAAATATGACAAGAGTAGTTTACAAAGTTAAATTTTAAGTTAATTTTTCATCCAATCACTTCATTCCAGGAACCAGAACCATTACATTCAGTTAGCAGTATCAAAATTTGGTCAATAAGGATTAAATTAATTTTACCTTTCAAAAGGTGGTAAAAATTTAACTTCTCGAATCTCTTTATGCCTTCATCACCTGGAAATGGGTATAATTTGCTGTCTGCATTCTCTCCTCTTGCATTTGTCATGCAATGAGTTTCTTCATATATAGATATCCTGAATTTGGAAAGGAAAAAGCTGTAAGCCATGGAAACTCTTTTCATATGGCAGAAAACAGATCCTGTCCTAAACAATAGGAAAATACCCAAACCACAAACTAGAATTTTATTTTTTTCCCTTCCAAAATACTTAAGCTCTCTTCAAATCCTTCACTCCAATGACTGGAAATATTTGGATACATTTTATTGTCTTCTCATAATTGCACAGAAAGTTAGAGATTTTAAAACTGAGGCCATGTCTCATACTTTAGAAAGTTGCAAAATTGTTACCCTAACAAATTGAATTAAGAAAACAGAACAGTAGAATTAATGTTATGCTAATTTATTGTAATAGATGTATTTCTCTACATAGCTACTTATACAATTCCCTTCTCTATAATATCTCAGCAGTGAGCAATGCTAATTAACACACCCTTCCAATATCCCAGTTAAGTAGAGAGCCTGGTTCTTCATACATATACATTTAGGAAACAGGCAGATAAAAGGGTCTGATCCAAAGTCAACTGCAGCTAATGCAAAAAGTCCTGCTAGTCCCATTGGCAATTTCTCAACTGCACTGGACTCATAATTAAAAGCAGATGGGTGCTGAAAAACTAACCCTGATAACTAACATATAACCCGGGGTCACATAATGAGGCTGGCTCAGATCTGAGAATGGAACTCAAATCCACTGAATTTCTACCCAGGGATTTAATCACAAAACTACTATTCTTAATTTAAAATCAAGAGGTTTTGAAAGAGATATTAGTAAGGTGCTAATTTTTCACTTCAGGGGAATATATCATTACTCAGCTAAGCACCTTTTTTTCCTTTCAGACCAAATAAGAAACTAAAGTTCTTTGTTATTGTGTTAATTAAGGATTTTTATTCATACCTCTAAGCAACATACTAACCTCTAAATGATACTCCAATTGTAGCCTGAACAGGAATAAAACTAGAGTACAATTAAGGGTTGCAGATCTGCCTACATTGTAGCCTTCTAACAGTAACCTTTCCGCCCTGTTCCGTAATTAGTGAACCACCTCGTAAGTTCTCTAGACAGAGGCGTTTGTGTAGAGCTCAAAGCTTCTTTGCAAACTCCGGAACAACCACCCCAAGAAAGCAAAGCAATTCTGAACCAGAGAAACAGCAGCATTACATACAGCACCTGCCTACCTGTCTCCCATTTGTGGCAACTGCTATTTTTCTTTCCCCCCCTCCCTCTTGCTTATCAGGCTACGATTTTTAAGTACATAAAATACAGGCCTTTTTACCTTTCACATTTCTCACACAGATGAATTCTTAAAGCAAAATCATACAATTCTTTTTATTTCATGTTTCACACTCAGCAGAGTAAACGAGATACGCACCCCTTCTGAACACAGCTACAGACACAAGCAGCTTCCCTCACGCCTCAGCTCCTTTAGAAGAGAACTAAAACAAGGACCAATACCTTCTGCAAGTAGGATGGGAGAGTCTGGCTTACCTGAAAGCATTTCAAGCCACACATGGGACTGGATATGCAACCACTATCTATATTATTTCTCTGGCAGTCTGCAAAACAGGGCTTTTAGGTCAAAAGCCACAGTCCTTTGTTTCTCCATACTCTGGAACCTATAGCTAGGGATCCACAAACCAACTCCCACAGAGCAGAGGCTTACCAAAAGCCAGACAAATACCTGCTATAATATTTGAGAGCTCTAGCTGCCTACCTCTCCCCCACAACAATGCGTGCCCACAGCCACCAACAGCCCCCAGGGCAGCACACCCCCACTGGCAGCCTGTAGCCTCTGTCAGCCCAGAGCAGAACACATACAATCTGCTAAGCTCAAAGATAAAGTCACCCAGGACCAGGGCACTGGATCCCCCCAAAAACAGACAGAAAGACCATCTTAGTTTTATTACCTTCTCACAGCCTGTGAGGTAATCAGGTAAACAGCAACAACTGCTCTGGAAAAAAAAAAGTTCCTATTTTCCCCTAATTGGAGGCAGCTGGTGCTCAGCTGAGCTAGAGCTGCACCTGAGGGAGCGCCCGCCGTCAGCTCTCCCTCACAGACCCCAGCCAGCCCCTTACCCCCAGCAGAGTGAGGGCTACTCACACACCCAACCCCAACCCTGTCCCTAAAGCTCTCTGGTGTTTGACTTCCAGACCTTTTATGTCCTGTTTCTTCTGTCTCTGCAGCTATAAATCCTGGAGGGAGAGACCAGGTTAATTCTTACCTAGAAGATGAGAGCAGCTGGCTGAGGTAAGTCTGAGAGGGCTTTCCCTCAGGGGAGAAGGAAGCAGAGGCTGTTGATCAGCTGTAATTTCAGCTAGTGTTTTGCTTAAAGTGCATTGATTAAGCAAAAATTCAGGTGATATTTTAGGTTTTATTGTAAAGAAGCACAGAGGAGCATTCTTCAGTAGGCCTATGCTGTGGTAAAGGCAGTACTGTCAAATAGGTTTGCTATAGCTAGGGCAGAGCAGTTGTTGTTTGGTGGTTATTTCCCTGTGATGGGAAGCGTGTGAGGGAACTGTCTAGAATATCCTTTCTTGTGGGATGTTTGTTGGTCTCCTGAGGGACCAGGGACATGTTAAGTCAGCTCAAGGACAAAATGAAAATCCAAGGGTGATTTTGGTGGGGCACACTGAATGTGAATAACATTGCTAGGCTGCAAAACATGTGTGAGCAAGCAGGCTCTGTCCCTGGAGCATAAACCTAGCCTAGTTTGTTACCCTTTATACATCACTGTTATGAGAAAGTGATACAAGTAAGATGATTTTACTGGCCATTTAATATCAACCTCTGCTCATCCTGACAGTGCTCCTCAGAAATACTTGGCCTATTATACACTGCACCAGGTTTGTGACATTTGTATAAATATATGTTTATGATCAGAATGCAATACTTATACATAATTGTTTCACAAAACCTAGCAATTAAAGAACTCCAACAAGCAATTCTGAGAATATATTAAGAATGTATTCTCTGGTTTTTGTTTTATTCAGAATAAACCTTTTCTTTGCCTTTCACATACAGCTTTTAGAGTACACTTGAGTCATGCTTTCATACTGTTCTCTAGAACCTGAGAGCTAGCAATATAAGGATTTTTAAATTGAAGTTGGGATTCTCAAATAATCTTAAGAGCCTTAGAACTGGGACTGTAGGAGAAATAAACATCACCAATCTAAATATCATGAGTGTGATAACACTGAACAGAGATAAACCAGAGATTTATAGGTGAATTGGATAAAAGAAGAAAGAGTAAGGTGAAAATAAAATGTAACTTTCTAGTCTATTAGGGTTTTTTTAACTTTGTTGATTAGTTAAAAAGTCAAAGTGGGAAGCTACTGATGAGAATGTAAAGGGAGAACTGAAGCAAGCATTTTATTTGGGGAGGTTTATGCTTACCTACTGAAAGTGAAAGAGTTTATTATCAGCGTGGATGAGAAGTGGGTCTTTCTTATAATCAAAAGATAGCTGGCTGTGCCAGAATATTTGGCTGCTTACTTGCTACTGTAGTTTGACTACTTAAACTGTTTTTGTCACCATGTTGGGTATCCGCTTGTATTTCTGAGAAAACAAGTTCCTTAAATAGCCCTTTCTTTGCTGTCTCTAATTGCAAACAAAGTATAATAGAAATCAGATCAAAGCATATCCTGTTGACAGTGTGCCTGCAATGTTAACAAAGGAATAAAAATTCTACTCAGATCTAGGAGAAAGGTGTTAAAACCACATATGCTTTTACTTTTTTGGGGGTTTGTTTTGTTGGTTTTTTTGTAAACAAAATATGTTTACTGAATGGGTGGCTTTATGCAAGCTGTTATTTCAAACCTGTCAATATGCCATTTGGATTTATGGTAACAACTGGAAACGCAGGAGTACTCATTCCCTAAGTACAAGCAAAGCAGATCTCTAGCAGGCTCCTATATTCTGTGTGGCATCTACAGCCAAGACTTTATCATCAATCAGAGCTAGTGAAATAAGCTCTGGATAAATGAGAAAACTTTTAAAATATTAATACAGCCGTCATTGCATGAGGCTTTGATTTTACAAAACTGGCTCTTGATAATACTTCTTTGCGAGGAAACCACCACATATCCAGGCCAGTTATTTTAGCCTGACATAATTGTTTTTATATGACTGAAAGTACTGCTCAAACAGTGCTTAGACAAAACAATTGTATTGATCTTCGGATAGAAATTATTCATTTTCGTCCATCCATGAATTAATGGCAGTGGTGCAAAAGGTAAGGGGTTTTCCAAATAATGAATGTTCTATATTCTCATCATGGATTTTTTTTTTTAAATTGTCAAAACCCAGATGTTTCATTTTGTACACTTTTAGATCAGCTATTGGAAAGTAACTTGAATCTTGATTGGGTGTCCTGAGGTAAAGACCCCTGTCAAAGGTGAGGACAGTAGGTGAGAATTGTCTGAACAGCCTAGAGACAGGTCTTCCAAAACTGTGTTGGCAGCTTTTTGATTGGGTTTGATGTAATTGCCTAGACATATGATCTGGTTGTCATTTCACCTGACTATAAAATTAGAATAGTAAAGGTCTTCAGAGATTGTTTGTGTGAATTTTAATTATGTAACACTTTTAAAGTACTCTAAGAGCCTTTGGTATTTTTATTGCAGTATTTTAAAACATAATTATTTTATTTGTACTAATTATGTAACTGTTTATAGGAGCAATATGTTGTCTGAGAAAAACACTGAGGCATAATATGTTTAACTTTTACTTTACAAAGTAGATCTCTTCTTTCGTACTCAGCACTTTTGCTATTCATGTGATAATTTTCCATACTTGAACAATGTGATTCACTATATGTCAAAATAAGACTAAATTTGCTTTGTAGGGGAATAAAAAGGAAATGATACTTCAGGCAGTAGTCCTGGTGTTACGCTAATTGCACTAGTTTATTTTATTCTATTTCACTGTTAAAGTGGTTTGAAGAAGCAAAATTTTGATCTTTTGTCCAGGCAACCTCATTTTTCATTGGTTATAGACCTTTTCAGAGTGATTTTTAAGAAAAGAGGACTACACTACACGAGATGTTCCACAGCTAGGGATAGGCATATGTATAGATCATAATAGGGTTGGCCTGTGTAAACTTGAATCTGATGAATATGAATAACCCCCCTTTCAAATAGTAACATGAGCCAAAAGTCAACTTAGTGAACTGATGAGGCACTGACAAATTCACATCCTAACCTAAATGACATTTGTCACGCTGAAGTAGAAACAATTATTAATAATTTTCATTTCATTAGGAGCACTACAATGAAATGTCAACAACTTTAAAAGTGTAGCAGAAGTGTACAAATTAATTTTGATTTTCTGAAGTGTAATTATTTTTGTAAGTACCACACTGTGTAATCACTTTTGGCGCTATTACTTGTGCAATCAATAATACTTAAATGTACTTAGCTGTTTTCAAATATGGTTTCCTAAGGTCACCCCTTACTGGTGAGGATGGTTCAGTGGAAGAATGTAAGAAATCATTTTCCAACTGGTCAAATATGTAGGAAAATTTAAGAAAATCTATATGTATATTTCTATTTTTCAAACAGATCGCCATAAGTGAGTATTTGATATGCACACACTTTTGATACGAAAAGGCTGTCATGATTTTCATTGCAAGTCCATTTTTGTACGCCGGGTGGCAGCATTAGCTCTCTCTCATATGCGTGCACCTCCTGGGGCTCATCCTACTTTGTAAATGCAACCTGACTGCAGAGTTAATTATATTCCCTTGAGCCAGGCAGTCAGGCCAGATTTGGCCTCACATTAGCCAGATGAATGGTTGGTAATCATCTAGAGAAGTACATCGTTCCCACAAGCTTAGCCAGTCCTCAAATGCCAACATTTGTAATAATTCACAAGCTTGTAATGCTTGAATGCAGAAAGACCACAAGAAGATGTATCTTGATGGAAAGTTACTTTTCTACCTCGTGGCTTAAGACCTATGGAATTTTAGCTGATGTTCTGACAGGTACACATTCATGTTTGGGCGGTAGCATTAACAGCATCTTGCTCATGGATTTGTTTATTATTTTATCAGTTTTTTGGAGATCTCCAAGGTCAATTGCTCTGGGGACCTCTGCCAACACTATTGTGCAGGGTAGAAGCAGAGGGTTGCCAGTTCAGCCCATTAGGAGCAGCTTTCCATGCAGACAGTATTTAAGTTGGTTTCTGGAATGAGCAGCAGGCCTGTAAAGGATCCATTTTATGATGTAGCTTGAATGGGTCCTGGAGTCTCTCGCTTTCAACCCTAGTTTAACTTCACCTGGAGAATTGTATCAATGACTTATCTGTATTGGAAGATATCATTTGGAAGCAAAGTTGACATAACCAGAGCTAGGAATGGAAGAATATAAACTATTAAAATTGCAGATCCCCCCCCATTAAAATTGAAAAACAAATTAAAATAGATTGGTATTTCCTCCCTGATTAATAAATTTTCTATTAATATTAAGAAGTAAAACCAGGGAAAGTGACTTCATGCCATGAGGAAAACAAAGCCTGAAAATGTACAAAAAGATGTGTCATAGTAGTAACATGTCTTGACATCTATTGCTAAATGCCATTTAAAACAGTAGTTCAGCTGCTTATATTAACATGTTAATTTATGAATGCAGCAGATAAAGTATTTCAGGCACTAACTTATTTAGAGGCTGAACATGCTAAAGTCCAGAACAATATTAACATAAAAGAAATAGTACACACTTTTTAAACATTTCTAGTTTCCTTTCAGATGTTATTATCTGTATTTGTAATCTGTATGGAAGAATAACTTCCTCAGTACATAGTGGGCAAGTTTCTTCTGCTATTTAGAAGTGCACTTTTCACATACCGTATAGGGAAATATAGTTAGAAATTGAAGAACTGCATGTGAATGTACCTACTTGGTAACTGTGCCTGAAAACTCCTGTTTGAATAAGTCACTTTGGCTAACCTTGTGTGCAATCTATATCCCTGTCTCAGATTTCAGTATTCTGAAATTTCATTTGATTCTTGGGACAAATAAAACCTTAAATTCTTTGCAAATACTTTAGAGTCCACAATTTCTAGGCAATTGTACTGAAACTATGTAACTGGGCTAACTGCCAGGAAGCCAGGTGGGTTTTGTTCTGCTAGAAACTGAGCTAGCTACTGTGCAAAACTGTTTGAATTTTGATGACACAGCAAATGCTGTTGCAAGTTTTGTTGGAACTTTCCACTGAATATGAAGTCTCTATATAAGTCTGTTTTCACCTGAATTTGACATCATTACTAAAGAAAGCTGTTCATACTAGTGGACAGGTACATTTTAAGCTCTCAATACCAGTGTATTATTTCATTGTTATTCAAGCTCTCGGTACCTGTGTATTATTTCAGTGTTATTCAAGTGATCGTCAATACTATATACCAATGACTCCAATGTAAAAGAGATAGCAATTGAAAAACCCTTATCAGGCTTAATCAACTGTACTCCATAATTTTAGCTCCTCATCAGTCTCATTGGAGCCTCTTTGATGTGCACAGCAGTGCTCTCCATGCCTGTTCTCCTGGTTTCTTGGGAAGAAAATCTCCTGCAAGATAAGCCATCACAGGTTTAGGTGTTCTGAAATATATATCTGCAGCTATAAAGTCCTTGGTTTCTCCTCCAGTATGAGGTAAATAGAGAATTTGATTTAAGTAGACAATTTTTACTAAATAAAACCAAAAATCAAACCCCATCTTGCTGGTTTGAAATCTCTGGGTAATAAGCACATACAGTTATGTACATCTTTAGTTGAGTTACTGTAAATATGTTCAAAATACTGTAGCAGATAATGATCTTGTGTTATTTCCATTTTGGCAGAAATACTTTTCTAATGCATTACAGCTTGATTTTCATAGCTCATCAGGTTTCGTTAGATACTATGAATATCCAGGGTTGTGGGTAACTATCTCAGCTTAAGTAGGTGACATTTGGAAGTTACACTGTAATTTGGATTGCATTTTAAATTTTATTTTGATTTTTTTTTTTATTACATGAG
>VZTV01048000.1:4946-15603 GCA_013400875.1 Anhinga rufa
TGGGTGTGGGTGTGGGTTGGCTAGGACAGACAGCAATCACAGCTTGGAACTGACAGCATCAGTTGGTGGTGAGCTGTTGCACCACTTGTGATTTTCTGGGTTTTGTTCCTCTCCCTTGTTCTTTACTCTTTATTACATTATCATTATTATTATAATCTTAATTGTTGTTATTATCATTACCATTGTTGCTATTTTATTCTAATTAGTAAACTGTTCTTATCTCAACCCACGAGTTTTCTTGCTTTTACACTTCCGATTCTCTCCCCCATCCCACAGGGGTGAGAGGAG
Source organism: Anhinga rufa (assembly GCA_013400875.1). Taxonomy (NCBI): domain Eukaryota; kingdom Metazoa; phylum Chordata; class Aves; order Suliformes; family Anhingidae; genus Anhinga; species Anhinga rufa. The sequence goes on from VZTV01048000.1 coordinate 5,235, forward strand.
TGAACGAGTGGCTGCGTGGTGCTTAGTTGCTGACCGGGGCTAAACCACAACATAAGCTAACAGAGACTTCTCAGTGGCAAGAATGAGAAATTAAAGTGATTGGATTTTATGAGCGACCAGAAAACAAACCTTGTGAAAGAACTAATGGCTTCTTATGTTTCCTGGCTAATTACTAACTATAAACACCTACAGAAAGTCAGATAAATTAATACTCATTCTTCCGAATGCATCTAGATGTTCCATTATACATGGGGACAGATTTGCAACTCTGTTATAATGCATTTTATTGTTCAGTGCTAAAGTTATTAGTGTTCAGTGATAAAGTTACTTGATGCATTGCTAAGAACTGCCAATATCAGAACCTCTTAAAATGTGACCCTGAAATACTTGTAATTCATTGAGACTAGAAATAAATTTAATTCAGCTTCAAGACTTGCCATTGTGAGATACTTTCTTAATGGGAAGCTATAGGATGCTGTGTTATTTAGCAGCTCATTTCAAGAGAAGGTAATAGGAAAACACTGTATATGAGAAAGGACTACAGTAAGCAGATCAATGTAGGAAAGAGCTGAGAGGTGTTGGAAAGCAAGAGTGTTTAAAAAAAAAATCTAGAAGAGATATCTTATGGCTTCCTAAGTGAAATTTATATCAAGCCTAAAGTGTTCTAAAAGTGACATAGAAAGAATAAATTTAATATTTCGTCTCTTGAATTCAAGACCATTTTATGTTTTGTAGAGGAATGAGATTAAGCCATCTTGTGGAAAAATCATAATGCTCTTTTTTGATCTAAAAGTTGCATTTATTTCATACATTTGCTTTAACTGTTCTTTATCCAAGTTTCAGCCACTAGGGGCTCGTTTCAGTTGCCTAAACATTGCCATGTGAGATGACCAAGAAGATCTCAACATCTGCATGTGTTGGCAGTTATGACACCACACCTATAAAAGGTTTTGAACAAAAGGTCTTACTGACATAATAGGTGAATACCAGGCAGCATACCCTATAGTATCTCTAATTACAGTAGAGACCTACCTTTAGAGAATTAATTAAGCCCTATACGTCAATTGGCTATTGTGAGAGCTTGGACACAAAGTGTGCTTGTAGATACCAACATAACTGGGGTATTTAGATATCTTAATCTCATATCAAACCCTACCTTGACTGATGGGTTTGCATTAACTTCCTAAAACAGGAAGCTATGACTGGAAAGAAACATGTGGCGATAATTCACTTTGTGTTAGAATTCGGGCAAATAAAGTAGGCTTGAATGTGAAACAATGAAGGCAATAATGGTTTGCTATCTGCCAGGTCTCCTAGGTACTTTAAAAATGTTTTGAGGATATAACTGTTGATCAATGTGACTAGATTCAACAACCCTTTGTATCTATCTTTACCAGGAATCTGTCACTGAGACAGAGGAAGCTTTCTTGGAGTTGTTAAGTGATCAATCATTCGAGACAATATTTACTTCCTGTTTACTGAAGGACTTCTGGCTTTCAGTCATTGGGGATTATCACTTGTTATAAGAACCTGTAATTTAACGTCTTAACCCATGTCTACTTACATATATGCAAGGGCTTTTTCTTCCTCAGTCTTCATGAATAGCATGTGGCAGATCTGCCTTCCAGAAGGACAACTCTGGAAGGTTGTCTCAGGTTTCACTCTATGCCAGACTAGCTCTGTACCATTTTATGAATGAAGTAAAAGAGAAGTATTTAAAATAACATATTGAACTGTTAAAGCAGCTTCAAATTAGCCATTTTAGTTTGACACAATTGAAAAAAAAAAAGGATTTCAAAAAGGCACACTTTAACAAATCTGTAAAAGAGACTGTTAGATAAAATTGTCTTGATAAATGAGTTTTTAAGAGTAAAAAGAGTTAAGTTCCTCAAAGGAGCAATAAAAAGCAGAAGTACAAACTACCCTATTATAGAAGAAGGAGACGAAGCAAAGGTAAGAGATCAACGTGGCTAAGTCATGAGTATTTTGTTAAATTCAAACATAAGAAGAAATCATATAGAAAGTAAAAAGTAAAAACTACTTCCAAGTATCAATGAGGTTTATAAAAAAGTAGCACAGGCAGGTAGGGATTTCAGTTAGAAAGATTAAGACACAAAACAAGATGCAAGTAGTATGAGGCATCAAAAATGGTAGCCATAACTTTGTAAGTGGATTAGTATGAAATTGTAGGTCTACTGTTCAATGGAGAGGGTGAATTGTAAACAGATGACACCAAGAAGGATGAATGTTTAATGCATTTTTTTTTCTTCTGTCTTCCCTGAAAGGTAAACTTGAACTACTGACTAGGGTAATCAATGCCAGTGAAGACAGAATAAGACAATCAGTTCCATTACCCAAATACAGATTACAGTGTTATTTGATAAGCTTTAGGATATCTGTGATAACTTCATAGATCTAGCAGTTATGACACAAGCCCTCCTGGAGTGGCATCTGGAGATCAGTCAGGACACCTAGAAGTATCTTAGCAGCAATGGATACTTAGTGCTTAGTCTGAGCAAGGACTACCTCTTTGAGTTAAATCTTGGTCAAGACATCAGCGTACAACAGGGAATTTAGACTAGAGATTGTTTACTCAGAAGTTTCAAATAATCACAGTAAATTCATTGTCATCTCAAGGAGGATCTACGACAGAAGATGGGTTCAATTTGAGATTAAAGACCTTTGTTTAAAGGTGTGCCAGGTATTTGATTAAAATACCCACACTTAGGCATCTGGTGTCATCTGAAGTTCTCTTCAGTATCCCATCCGTATACTCCTTCTGGATATCATACTGGACCTGTGAATAACCCAGTCCTTTTGAAACAGATACCAGGGGCAGGGTGAGAATACCCTACAGCATATATATTGCTCAAATAGCAATAGCAATTAGTCCTAAATTCCCACTGCAATCAATGGAACCTAAAGTGCATTTCAGTTACTTAAACTTAAGCCTCTAGTACCATTTGAGATCTTCAGGCTAGCTAAGAAGGATGTAGGTCTCACACTGATTTAGCATTATATCCCTGGTGGCTGTCTTGGAGATCCAGCATGACCTCAAATGATACTAGACACTTGTGTGGGCAACTTAATAAAACTGGGGATCTATCTTCTCTGTATTAAGAGCTTAGACCCCTTGGATACTTGTGGAAATTTATATGTAGATATGATGACATGTTAATATACCCTTATAAACTTAGCATTGAAATAAGTCCTACACAGAAAGACAATGAAAGACAATGTGCAGTGGTCATCATATAATTTGTGGGGAGGAGGGGTGTGAAGGAGAGGGACATAGAATTATACAGATGAAGAAAAAGTTCTGAATTAATAGACTATGAAAAACTTCTGAAGGATAATGGACAGATGAATTAATCTGAGTTTGAAAAAAAAATCTGGTCCAACCCACCTTATTTTTTTCCCTTTACAAGATCAGAGGCCCTGGGAATATAGACAGCTCTGGATGTAAGTCTATGGTATCTTCAATTTAGTATGGTTTTAATCTTTATAACTTTTTTTTTTAATAATCCAGGTAAGGAAATAGATTTTTGTTTACTCTTCTACAGAGGGCTTAAACAGTGGTTGGGAAACTGTGCCTAGAGGATTATTATTGTGGTTCACTGCCAGAACGAAAAGATGTACAGAGAGGACTTCATTCATTTTTTTCATTAACTAGGATGATGGAATCAAGAGCATATGATTAAATTTTCAGACAACACATAGCTGGGAGGGACTGTAGGCATACTGGAGGATAGGATGAGAATTCAAAATGATCTTGACAAATTGGAGAAATGGTCTGGAAAAAGCCAGATGTAGTTCAACAGAGACGAGTGCAAGGAACTACATTTAGACAGATATAATTAACGGCGTAAGTGGAAAGAAAAACAAACGGTTGTGAAGAAATTCACTCCCCACCCTTCCAGGGATTATAGTAGCTCATAAACTGAATTTGAATCTGTAAAATCATCCTGTTGTGAAAAAAAATCAAACACCATACTCAAAGTATAATCAAGACTGTAGTCTGCAAGATGTATTAAATAAGCCTACTTACTTTACTCATTAGTAGGACATCAGGTAGAGTATGGTCTGGGCAGGTCACCTTCAATAAGAGTGTCTTCCAAATAAAGGAATTTCAAATTAAAGCAATCCCAGATACAGATTGGAGATCTAGAAAACATGATCTAAAAGGAAGCATTGGATAAAGTAAGTCTAGTGAACAGGATACTACAGGGAATATGCAAAAAATTCTTTTTTTAAGAAAGGATATTGTTACAGGAAAATACATCACGCTGGGTGCAACAATCCAAAGACTGCTGAGGCCGCTGCAGCTCCATTCCCTAGATGCAACCAGTAGCAAAACTGAGCTTGTGTTCCCAGTAGGCGCACACGGAGCATATGTATACACCACAATTACATACATAACTGGTGACACAGACCACAGACACACAGAACACTCCCACAAACACAGAGAGTGTTAACAGCTTCATCCTGTCTCCATCCCTAGCTGAGCAGGGTGGAGGTTTGCTGGTGAGAATATATATACACACACACATATATAAATATATATACATATGTACATGTCCTGGTTTTGGCTGGGATAGAGTTAATTTTCTTCACTGTAGCTGGTATAGTGTGTTTTGGATTTGATATGAGAATAGTGTTGATGGCACATTGATGTTTTAGTTGTTAAGTAGCAGCTAAGTGTTGTTAAGTAGTGCTTACACTAGTCAAGGACTTTTCCAGCTTCCCATGCTGTGCCAGGTGCACAAGAAGCTGGGAGGGGAGGGGGCAGAGCCAAAACAGCTGATCCAAACTGGCCAATGGGTTATTCCATACCATATGATGTCATGCTCAGTATATAAAGCTGGGGGAAGAAGGAAGCGAGGGACATTGGGAGTTAGGGAATTTGTCTTCCCAAGNGGACCCCAGTCTCCCTGGTTTCTGGTACCTGGGCATACAAGCCCCTGAGGCTGCAGCCCCTCTCCACTTGCTGGTACAGACCATCTCACCCACACACACATGTGCACACACACGCAAACACACTCAGAGCTGGCTGGGACTCCCTTGGTCCCCAGTAGCAAAGTTCCCCAGGCTCTCACCCTTACAGACATACACATACCAGTAGGTCTTTCCCCTAGAGACTCCAGACCCTATGGTCTCTCCAGCAGCTGCTGGTACTCCCCTGGTCCCCCAAAGTGAGCCCCTCCTGTGGTCTCACCCTTGGAGACACTCCCTCCCCTCCAGCTCCCAGGCCATGTAACTTGCTCTCTGGCTTGTCTGGTTGGACCTTCGCTAGTGATCACACATGTACTCCCACACCAACAGTCACTCCAGGTGCTGCACTACAGATACACAGGCTCTGACCCTGGTCCCACCCCAGGGCTGGCACCTGGGTTTCACTCACTCTGGTCTCCAGTTGCTGGCAGCCAGGCATGTGCATCCTCTGTGTGGTCCCACTCCTGTTGCTGGCACTGGTTCCCTCCCACACACATGCACACAGAAAATTACCCAGCAAAATAGTTAGAAATTGAGTTTAATAAGACAGAACAGACTGATCAAATGCAGGGTGTGGCCAGACAAAGCATACTGACCAGCAAGCTATTTACATGCAACCAGCCCTTTTTAGCTCCTTACCCCCATGTTTTCCCAAACTTGTACATACCCAGATCCTCTAGATTCCATTTCAACACCTTTGGTTTCTTCCCTAAACATACCATAAGAAGTCTTGTACAATCCCCAGATGCTCTTCCCCTGCATCCTATAATGTGTCCCATACTCCTAGGCAGTCATCCCACTCTGTCCTAAAGGTGCTCCAGCATTGATTCATCATGATGAATGTCACACCTGGACACTGGAACAGCCTTGGGAGGGCTCCAGACAAGGTATCCTTTCATCTGAGTCTGTAATTTGGGTTCTTGCCTGCCTTTGGGCTCTATGTTCTTCTGGGATTGTGGAGATGGACTCATGGTGGGATGATGGCTCCTGGGATGGGCCTTGGAGTAGATGGGGCAGGGTATTATCTGGGTTTCCCCACCAGCCATTGTGTCTCTGTGCTCCTTTGTGAATGCAGATGATCTTTTTATCACACAACCTAACAGTTATTCTGAAGAAGGAAAGCTTAATCTATTCTCCATTTTTTCTTAAAGCATAAGAAGAAATGGCATGATCTGGTAATAAGAAAGACTTCTGAATCATATGGAAATCCTGAAGTCAATAGATAGAAAAACTTGGAAGATTTCAAGAAACATCTAGACAAATATCTGTTGGGAGTGACATAGGAATAATTGGTCATTTCTTTAGAGCAGGCTAAGACACTAGATGGCTTATCAAAATCCTTCATGCATTTATTTTTCTACCTCTTTCAGTTAAACAATTAGACAACTTGAGAGACAGCATTGTAGAACAGACAGCTGATGAACTACTAGGAAGTAAAGTGAAATGGCGACTAGGAAACAAAGTTAATGTCTGTCTTGAACTCATTATTTTTGTTTTTCAGTAAAATTTAGTTCCCAGACATATAATTTGAGAGTATTTTGCAGGCATCCATGGATGATGAGCGTTAAAGACAGAGTATTTTTTTAAAGTATTAGTAATATTAGTTACAATTAATTGTAATTATTAATAATAATTTCTGCCTTCCCTTGCCCTATGACCCTGGTATTCTGCACATGAGCTAAGCCTTATGTGCAGTCATTTTCCAGTCTCCACAAGGGGACTCAGTGACCTGCATGACACACAGCAGCATTAGAGATGCATATACATAGCACCTGGTGATGTCTCTGTAGTAAGACATCTACTTACTTTGGAAGGCTGTTGAAAATTTTGTATTATATGTCCCAAGCTCTGGAATAACTCAAAGCAATATTTTTTTTGAAAGTTTTGTAATAATTTTATGTGGTTATTCTTATTGCTGAAAACATAGTGGGTACAGGTTTTCCTAATATAGTAGGTTCCCAAATATAGTTACAGGAATGCTAATGAGGAATAGCAAAGAAAAATGTCAAAAGATTAATGGAAGACATTTTCTAAACATACACATAGTACACAGAAGCTCACATGTGTTTATATACACCTATGTATAGGGATGTGTGTACACACACATGCATGTAGACACAAAGTGGTTAACAGAAAAGAAGTAGAATGCATCATTAACATTTAAGCACCATCAAAATAAAGTGGTGAAAACCAAGGGAAAAAAAAAAGACTTCCCACTAATCATTAAAAAACTGATATTTACTCATATAATCTCCAAATAACATTATTATTGTAGCTGTCAAATGACCCTAATGTTTGTGAATTATTTAAATGTTAGGGAAAGTTATCCACTGTCAAATTGCCTTCTTTGATTGAATAGTTTCTGAATGACTAGCCTGGATTTTTCCTTTTTTGTAGATTCAGGCCATTACTTGGTTATATAATTCACAGCAGTCTTAAGACATGTCTCCTGTTGGTGAACATTTTGCCAGGAGAGGGAAGAACAGGTGGCCACATGTAATCTCAGGTTGAAAGCCAAACCTAGAATCTTCAATGGAGATGCTAACTAAATTAAATAGTGAAATGCATGAGATTCTTCCTGTATGTGAATAATCATCAGCAGAAGCAATCAGCTGAAAGAAAAAAAGAAATGCTGGTGGCACTAACTCTTTTACATGTTCAATAATACTGTACAGCTAGAGCTGTAACAGATTTCAGCAGAATTAATCCCTAGAGTTTTAAGATTCTTTCAGGTTATATGCTATGAATGAAACTTTTAAAGGCAAGTTCCTTGTAGTTACTACTGTCAGCACATAAGTTTTATTCTATAGCTTAGTGCTACTTTTCAGCTCGTTGAACAGACAGTCAGTTGTAAAATTTCAGTTTATGTAAACAATACTTATCCAGCTAATAGTCTGTACACAGTAATAACAATTTACCCAAATTCTACATTTTCTAACCCCATGGAAAGAAATCTAATGAAATAATTATCATTAGGTTATTCAGCTTTTTGCTAATATATGCAAAATATGCATGAAATAGTCATCATTAACATCATTAACATGAAGACATAAGGTTTACCCCTGAAAATATTTAGAAAAGTATCCTTATCTGTGTAACCATTAATGGAATAATGTGTATTTCTTAATAAAAATATGTTTTTTTCTAATTAAAGTGTAAATAATAATACAGTCTGGTTAAGTTCTTTTTTTGCATTACACTTGTGCATAACTAGCATTATACATAGTTATAAAACAGAATAGTCTTTCTTGTAACTTGTCTGTAATTTGGTTAGATGTAACGCTTGTTTGGAATATTAATTGTTACATAATTTTGATGCATATGAAACAGAAAAATTTATGGTTTATTTTGAGGATGACCTAACAGTTAGAGATGGAACTTTGGAATCCTCTGAGATCCTTGATTTCTTTCTGAATTCTGCAGATGAATCACATTAAAGCATTTGCTTCAAATTCCCTATATGTGATGCAAATTTAATAATATTTATCAGTGTTGATGTGTAGCAAAATTATTTAATTTTTATGGAGTACTTTGAGATACTCACATGATTTAAACTGTTTAATAAATGCTTTATTTTCACTAGAGGCAAAATAGTTTTTATTGTATTTGTGAAAAAATATATTCCAACAGTTTGAGATTTGTACCAATCCACTTAAAACAAAATAACAAGGACACACATAGTTGTGGATTTTTTATACATATATCTTTGAAAATGGTTATGAGTTTCTTAAAGATTGCTTTAATCAGCAACAGTTCTCTCATCTGTGCTAGTGTTTTTAATAGAGGCCATCACTGAATGTCCTCTATAGAAATGGAAACAGACTGCAGAGAATTGATTAATAAAGCTTCAGTTGAACTTCCTAGACATCATCATTTAATGTTTTGCAGTAACCTAAGTTACTACAAATAATTTAAGAATTCAGAGTAATAAAGTGACTGTTCACCCTTATTGTAGCTCCCCTTTCCAGGAAAATCATTCAGCATCAAGGACAGAATATATTATCAAATAGTAAATCAATCTATGATTGATGCTGTCTTTTAAAGACATGATTCTTGAGAAGCCATTGAGTTCAGAAAACATTTAAGTAATCTTAACTAAATAACATTGCTGCTCCATGCGTAAAAATACCACTGTGCCCAGCTGGGGTTTTTTGCACAATGGATGGTCTAAAATCTAATTGTTATAAAGGCATCACACAGGGCTGTAATGCATGTAAATACTTGAAAAAAACATGCCAAAATATAATGTTTTGGCTTTCATAATAAACTGTAATATGAAAAATTACAAAAAAAAAGAAGAGATAAGGAGATAAAGAAATGAATAACTTTGCCTTATTTAACATTTACTGTGTAAGTTCATAGTAATATTGCCTATTATTAACAAAAAATGATTAAAGGCATAAGTAAATGCTGAACAACAGGCAAGAACATTTTACATAAATCAGGACTAATTGGTTGTTCATGTAAATTAAGCATCTTGCTGAAGAAGTTCACAGGACAGGAAAGACTTGATGCAAGATACACAGGAAAAATGATCTGTCATTTTTTCCAGAAACATAATAATTTTAATAATTACAAAATATCATTAGCAAAAAGTTATTTGGTGCTGGTTCCTTTTTTGATCATTCTGTCAAAAAAAAAGAGAGGTAATAAATTAACTGTGTCTACTGGGAAAAAAGAAGACAGAAAGTCATAAGCTCAGATGTCAGCTGATCCTGGCTTGGGGCAGAACTGTTGACTAAATAACCCTATGAAGTTCCTTCCAGTCATTTTTTTATATGAATATATAATTGAAAATTGGTAGAAGTTTTAAAAAATGCTTAGCTGAAGTTAGTAAAGCAGTCACCCATCTCATGTGTGTCCCTGGAGCTGTATGCATTTGTGGTAGTTCTGTGACACAGAACAGTCTTGCACCTACCCAGTTATTTTCTCTTACTGATGTTGAAGTGCATTTTAATGATAGCCTAGTGTATCGTCCTGATTTCTTGGATTCGGTAACAGAGTCAATTAAAGGTTAATTGAGTTCTCCTAGGTCTGAGAGGAAGTTAGTAGCATAGGAATACAACCAATCTTTGCTGATACCTAGTTTTAACCACAAATGTATTGTACCTAGCAGTGTTCAGAGTACTTTGAAAAGAAACCTTGTGTATATGATCAGTCACTGGAAAAATGTACTTGACTTGTTAGTATGGCATACTGGCATATTTAAGTTCATGCAATATGTAGTTATTCTTAGAACACAAGGATTATGTTCCTAATAGAAAGCTGAGGAAAATTACTTCCCAGTTTTTTAATTTATTTAATGATTAAAAACTTTTTTCCATATATTTAAACCATATTTTCATAGTTAAACAGTATTAAGCTAGAAATATTAAAA
>VZTV01048004.1:0-26021 GCA_013400875.1 Anhinga rufa
CCTGAATCCACTGAGGGCACTCTACAGTCTGCAAATAGGTCAGAAAACCAGCAACATTTACCTCCATGTAAAAATGGCTTTTAGATGTACAGAGGGATCACAGCAACTTCACCTGAGAGCTGTGATTTCTTCACACTTTAAAAACTTCAAAAATAAGTAACATTTTCTCTCTTCATTTAAGCAATGCTGAACAGGATGTCAATGACAAGGTGATGGTGGAGAAAGTACAAACCTCTCAAATTTCCTTCCTGTTGTTGTTATGTTTCCATTAGCTCAACCAGTGTCTCTACAGCCTCTTAACTGAACTACGTAAGTTCGCTCATATAAATATGGCATATGCTATATATAAAGCCAAGGGGTTTTTATATAACATATGGGTATATTCTGGGATTATATAGAGCTGGGAATACCACACTCATGCCTTTGCACAGTACAAAAAGAAACCTCAAGACTAAGAGGAATTGGTCAGATTGAAATATCCTTTCTGACATTTCTCAAAGGGCAAATACAACTGCTGAGTTTTTCTTTCTCCATGTAGAGAGATGCTATAAATATATCTGAGAAGGCATAGACTAATCTCTTACATACACCCTCGATTCAGTCCATCCCCTCTCCTCTCTCCTTTGACACTGACTATAGACTTCTTAGTCATTTCAGTAAGTTTACATTTTTTCTCAGTTATTTCTAACAAACCACAGTTACATGGCAGGGAGATGAAAGGTTGAGCAAGATTCTCAGGGCTCATGAGTAAAGTCCCTAACAAGGCACAGCTGATGTACAGACAGACAGACAGACAAAGATATCAACCATGTGTTGAAAATAAACAGTTGCAGTCAATTCTCTCGCGCTGGGGAAGGGGAGGATAGCATGCTGGCAATGTCTGAGCAGCAAGAATGACGTTGCCACTTCTCTGGACCTGCGTTAGCCCAGTGATTGGAGTATGTTGTTTATACAGTCCTGCTTCTCATGTCTATCTGCTGTTCTCATCATCTTGACCTGACATGAATGGTTTTGAAATCATTTCTTCATGTCAGAAGTCTGATAGTATCACAGTAAGGCAATTCGGTCTGCAAAAGAACAGCTCTGATTGATAGAGAAGAGATAAGTGTATACTAGACATACAAAATATGAGCTATTTTTTATAAACCTTTCTGCTTCTGAACTACTTCATATTCAATGTTCCCAAAGCAATTTGCTAATATTAATAAATCTCCATGTTCTTTGGAAGCTACTATATAATAAAAATATGCATCAACAGAAGCACAAAGGAAAGTTGCATTTGTCCCAAACCATACAGCCTGTCTAAGAGAAGGGATCTTGGCTCCTCCTCCCCTATCGATCACACCCTCATCTCCTTCCAAGGCAGTTTATGAAGCTACATAATGGACTTATAAACATTAATCTGTGAAGATCTGTTTAATACCCTGAGGTGAATACACCCATCAACACCAAGTTTACCAGTTTCTGGTAGCCAATGTCAGACTAAGTATCTGATATCCTCCTGATTATTGTGAAGCAATATTTTCTTAGCAGTAATTTGACTCCATTGCTGCAGTCAACATACTCTAACAGAATGCTGGAAACACCTATATTTTATCAATTGCAATATATGTTACAAAGCATTCTAAACATGGGAGTTGTCAGACATCGTACAGCACGGTAAGTCGTATAAAAAAAAACTTTATAAGGATAAAATTACTCTGGACATATACTTCCCAGTATATGCTGTAAATATTAACATTTAACTTTTAGCATCAGGAAAACATAGAATCCTGATGTTTTCAATGAAATACAACCAGAACAAAAACCAATAGGCTCATCAGATGCTAAATAGATCTAGACTTACTGTGCTGGAGCACAGCGTAGAAACTTAAGCCATAAAAAGCAGAGGGGAAGCATGTGGCAAACCATATAGCAATGGTACTAGTAGTGGTACTACTTGTTGTAGCTTAATGGCTTCCATACGCCATCACAGGAGCACTGCATTTACCTAAGCTTTTACTTCATCAGTACTATCTGAATTTTTTCCTCTAACTTTTGCAGACTTCTTGCTGTCACAGATATCAGTTCCTATGAGTACATCTGCAACAAATATCCATCTGTTAAAAAGTTGCTACTGTTGCAACAGGTTTCTGCATAGTGTAAATTCCAAATGTAAAATGGTAATTAACTGCACTTTATGGTAAACTTGTCATTTATTTAGCTGTTTAGCTTTTTCAAATGAAACCGTACATAACCACACTCAGAAAAGAGAAGGTGACATGTGTTAAAAGGTATCTGCATTGTTCACAGACTTTGCAGGTCATTACAAGGAACATCAATTTTCAGGAAAAAAAAGATATTTACAAAAGAGAAAACAGTATATTGGACAAGTAGTGATTTTCCATAGTACTTTCACTTCAAGCACATATAGGAATTCTTTGGTATGTTCTTAACATCCTGCACTTCTGGCAAGTCAATAATCCAATTGCTGCAGAAAAAAAAATGAGCTTGTCTTATTAAAAGAAAATCAACAATTCAGTCACAACTTTTATGAAGGCATAACTCATGTTTAAGAACACATCTCATTAATATTTTTAGCTTTATCTGTTCAAAACGGATCACTGAAATCAATGAAAAACAAAAAGCCTGTCAATGTGAATAAAAAATGGAGAACTAGGGCTGAAATTAATATTTATGATTATTTACTAACCGAAGTTCCGTGTATTTGAGCACTGATTGAGAATGTATTTTACTACTTATGAAAGCAATATTCCTATTGAGAAGTTATTGCTTTTTCTACTTGATATGTCCCTTTTAAACAGAGAAACTCTAAATGCTTCATGAAAATGGACAAACATGTAAGCATTAACTAAAAGAACAATTAAACTTCCATTATGGACTAATTATTTCCACAGATAACCAGAGCCTATATGCTGAAATAATAACTCTATACAGTTTCAAGTGGCAAATCTTCAACCCTTACACCTTGCAGCTTCCCAAAGGCAAGCAGCCAAGGCGATGGACCCCAGTGGAAGAATTGCTCCCAACTCTACAACGTTACAGCTCCAGGAGACTGCACTGCCCCTGGGCTGGTCCAGAGAAACCTCTCTGCCCCTCCAGGTCAATCATCCCCAGATGAAACAGCTATTGCCAGCACAGCTAAGCTTCGTCAAAGACTTGGGGTGGCAAACTCTGGACCTGCAAAACCATCAGAACTGGTGAGAGAAGACTCTTACAGGGAAAAACCCAGAAAGCTCAAGTATCCATTTTCCCCTAAGCAGAAAAGTTTTGGCAGGTTTGTTTGTTTGTTCTTATGTTGGGAACTGTATTGTTCTTCCTGGTCTCTAGCCTATCTTTCAGGAGGAAAAGGGAAATTTTGACTAAAAGAAAATGTAATTTTAATTAACTCTGTCAGTAACATTTTGGGGTTTTCTCTTTTCCGAGCAAAAGAATATGCTTATTCCCATTTCATACAATAAGAACTGTAGTTATCAATTAAAGTGGGCTGTTTTCTAACTACATTATTTATAGGCTGAAATGATTATGGCTATTTTGTAAACCAAAAAAAATCATAATTGTGAGATTGAAAGCAGATGCAGGTCAATGCAATGTAACACTTTACATAACAATCAATAAAAATGTCAATACAAACAACTACTAAAGGCACCATATGACATTCCATGGGGGAAAAATTTCTTCATTTTCTACTTAGACGCCTTGCTTCCTTTATCAGCAGATGGCAAGCAAATTACTAGTTCAATCCATATGTCTGTATCTGATAGACAGTGTTTTACAAGTCTGAAATTAGTTTGAAACATTTTGATGTTGGCCAGACTACAGAGGAAAACAGGATAACTTTGTCTATTAATGAAAAGTTGGTTTTGTCATAACAAATACTTCCACAAGCTACTACCCATCCAGACTCATTCAGTCACTAATGGAATTTGTACCCAAAGACATAATCTGTGTTTAACAGACTAACAATTTGTAGTTTCATCCATTCTGTTCTTCTGCTGTGCTCCAACATGTCTCCTTCCACTAGCTGAGGTTTACTTAGTGGTGCTGATGAAAGCAAGCAAGACCATGAGAATATTTTTGGTAGGAAGGATATCAGATTGCTAGGGCCATTTATGTGCATGCTAGTAGGCATTCGAGAGAGAACCTGTCAGAGCAAAGCCCATTCAGACCCATACCCTGGCTTCAACCATGGCAAAGTGCAGATGCTGAGGAGAGAAGGAGATTTAGACAATTTTGCTTAATCTCCCCATCATGAAGCCTCCGTTTGCAAGGCAGACAATGTATATTTTAGGAAAGGTGGATCAGAAAGCCTAGACAGTTCTTACAACAGAATGAATGGTTTGGTATTTTTTCTTTCAAAAGAAAGCTCCAAATTTGGAGTGTTTCAATGACTTTTACTATAGAAAACCGTGAGTTCCACAAAAGATTGATGGGGGAGAGAGCCAAAACAAGCTAAAGAAGACAAGAAAAGAGAGGTTACAGTGAAATTTCTTTGCAACTTGGCCAAGCAAAGAGGGATGCAGATCTATACTGACAAAAACAGCTGACAGGAGGGGTCCGGAGGCATACACAGCCAGGCAGAGCACCAGGCACACACTGCAGCTCTCGAGGCGCTGGGAGCCCTTCAGTGCGGAGAGCTGGATGGAGATCCTATTAACTTCCTAGCACTTACAAAATTTAACTTCTTTGCCAAAGACCTATAGAACCAGCACAGATAAAATACTTCTCAAATCAATGTTTTTAAAAATGTTCTTTCCTCACAACAGTGATGTACCTGGGGGACTGGTGTCCAAAATGGCTTATCTTTCACTTCTCAAGGAGGATATCACTAAGAAAGCCTTCAAATATCTTTAGCAACAATTAAGGCTTCACCCCAGGCTGCCTGTTCACTCACTGAAATGATACATTTCAGAAAAAGTTCAGCCTAGAGGTCAACGCCAATGCTAGCTCGGGGCACCGAAGTCAAATGAAACACCTCTCCCGAGATATACACAGTTGGTCCCAAGGTTTGGCCAAACTGAGTCTCATGTGAAGAGTCACTTAGCTGACCATTATACCAAGAAAGTCCAGACTGAGGGACCAAATTTAACAGACATCAACTATCCTCTTAATTTTTTTAAAAGTCCCTACACCAAATCTGCTCTGACAGTTGTTATGGATAACCATTGCAAAGACCTCTAGCATTTAGTGGCTATGAGAAGGCAAAGGCAAATTAAGTGATGATTAAGTTTACAGTCTTAAAGGCATGAAAAGATTTATTTAAAAATCAACCCAGATTTAAAACTTCTGCTAAGCAGAACATAGTTTTCGGTAATGGAAAAATCAGTAATGTTGTAACAAACTCTTTGCTTTAAAAATTATTAATATTAGTCCTACAAACCATTTGGCTAAATAACTTCAGAAAGTCCATGTTCAGTGGAAAAGACTTTTCATTTTCAATTTAAAAATAAAGCTCACTTTTTAAAATTCCATTCTAATTCTTAAACCTAATTTAAAATTAGTAAACAAACCAGTAAAACACATGTATGCACACAAACATATGTAGGTGCCAAGCTGTTTACAAGCCTTGAAGCCTAGAAGATTTTCATCACATTTTCCATTAACTCCCCCAGCCCTCAAACACTGCATAAGGTAGAGTTTATGAGAATTTTAAATAAAATGAAATATTTAAGATTCTAGCGTACCTCAGTCAAATATAAATGAATTTCAGTAATATACTAACAGGTACTGTGCTACTGTCAATGGAGAGCTTTACAGATGTTTGTCTTCTTTATCAGCCACAGGGAGGAATGCCAAAATGATCACCATAGCTGAGTCCATTAACTGAATTGTGAAGAAAATGCTTTTCTCAAGAAACAGGCTGACTAAGCTTATTCTGCACAATACAAACTTTTAAACAGATCTGGAATACATCCACTCTGCGTTGGGAGAGAAGCTGCCATGAAATGTCAAAAAAATACAGATTATAACTCGGTATTTTCTCTTCTAACTCAAAAGCATAACCCCATGAACATTAAAGCAATTACTATCAGAAAAAACCCTCATAAATATGTAAAGATATTATTCTCCATATGTCTTATAAAGGGGATAATAGCAGTATATTAAGTTTTGCTTTGATTTGAAAGCTTTCACCTTGCGGTGTCTGCCTTACAGCCTTTTAGTCATGTACAGACTGGAGTAGCAAGAGCTTTGAAGTGCCCAATTTCCAGTGAAGTTTCTAACATTTTTTAATAAGTCTGAAGAGGTCTATGTGTGATTTACTGTAATTTCAGAACAAGCTCAGAAATTCACCCTAACACAAAAATATACAGTTTCTTCAGGAAAGAATGGGAGAGACATTTGAGCACAATATCACTGCCAGGGTGTGGTGGGGAGAGCAGCGTGAAAGTACTCTGGCAACATGATCAAGTCAAATTCAAAATACTGGGTACATAAATGATGATACTCAGAGCTTTAAGGGAAACGTGACAGAGTTTTGTATAGATTAGATTTTTTTTTTCAACCAGTAAATATAGTTTAAGTGATTCACAGCCAATTTTTATAATTGCAGTGAAGCAGCTGTGATCAAACTCTATTTGTAGCATCATAATAAATTTGCCCCCCACCTACTAAAATTAGTTCTAAGCATACAAAATTCCCATTTGAACATCTGACTGAACAAAACAGGCATTGCTCCATGCCAAAAACTGGAGGAAATAGACCTAAAATATGCCACTTTCTCACCAGAAATTGTAGGCTCCCAGAATAACATATGAATTAAAACTCATTCCAAGCTTGTTTGCATCGCTTCTCGTTCCCATTCATAACAAATTCCTTGACAAATGTTCTGATTATTTCTCTTTTTTCCTCACTTTTTTTAATTTAAACACAATTTTCAAATCACGGACAGTCTTGCAAGGAGAAACAGCCGATAGTACAACCCCTCTGAAAATGGAGAGGGTGGAGTTTTACTCTCAGTAAGTGCTGGAGGCAACTCACATGATTAAAGACTGCACTGCAAGCCATCGTTAAAAGAACTTCTTCCCATAAGTGAAAATGTGTAGTTTGCCACCATAGACATCAGAGGCACATAAACCAAAATGAGGTCAAAGTCAAACAAGAAATGCTAATGCCTTGATCCAAAATTCCTGCTTTCTCTTTTTTTTTTTTCAGGCTGAAGGAAAGAATAAAAATTTTAACAAAGTTAAAATTTAAATTATAATCTGTTTCTTGAGTTTTTCTCTTTTGCTAGTATTTTTGAAAAAAGTTACATCATCACGCCCAGAGAAGTTAACTGGGAATATTGATTCAGGATACCCATGGATCAGGGTCTTCTTGCTATGACAATACAGACTTTAACACATATCTCTTCACTCGCCTTTCAAGATGGAAAACTGCCCTTATTCCCATTTTACAGACAGAATTGGGAGACTAAGGCCAAGAAATCATAGGGAATTAACCATCTATTTAGGACATATATGATTTACCAACCTGAGATTTGCAAATCTCAGGCAGCACAGGGATACATAAACTCAACAAAGATTTCAAAGTCCATTTGCAAGCTGCCTTCAAAGAGCCCTATAGCCTGAGCTGCCACCACACCATTTATTTCCGAAACCTCGTATCGTGCACAGTGCAAAAAGGGAAAAAATCCTTATTCCTCTTCTCACCTATATGCACAAATTATATCCTATCTGAACTCTAAATAATGTAACATGCAATATGGAATACATATATTTATAGATTTCTATTACATACACATATTATTACATCACTATAATAAAGATTAAGATTTTCTAAAATATACATAATGCTACTTAGAAAAATGCTTAGAAAAACATCAACAAAACCATTTAGATATTATAAAACTTAATTTTACAACCAGAACTTGGTACAAGAAGTAAATGAATTATATTAGGCAGGAAATTGTTCACTAAATCAATTGTGCTACATTAGAGATTTTAAAATTAAGACTACTTCCAAGGTGGCCATATGCATATTCTGAGGACTGCTAAGGTAACAAAAGATGTTCCAGAAAACCTTTTGCATATCTCATACACACACACACACATAGATATATATATTTCTGTTTCAGCACATATCTGTTCATATAACAACTATTAACCATAAGTTGTCATTTTTAAATGGGTGTATTAACCCCTAGATACCTCCATGGAAAAATCACAGAACATATGTGTGCACTGTTTATTCATAAATTCGTTTTTAAGTCTTTACCATTTGGAATTTGTTCAGATGTGGATAGCGTCTGGATTCCTTCAAATCAGTTATAATTACAATGCTCCCTCCTTAATCCAATAAATTAGATATTTATTTGCTGTCTATCATAATATCCCTCCTCTAAAAGAGTATTTACTGTGTCTTTTAATTACCAAATACATATAGAAGGTTGTCTGAAATTCTACAAAGAAAGCAACTCTACACTTCCAGATGTTAAGAGGTATCTTCACATAGATTTTCACCATTCAGCACCATAGTACTTCAGGCAAAAATAGAATTATGTACAATCCTTCCCTGCATTCATCTATGAAATTAAATTTTCCCTTGAAAATCTACAAGTTAGCAGCAAGTTCTTCCCTTCGACGTGAATGTGTGTTTCCTATTGGATCTCATTTGGCAAATATTATCCTTAGCTTCTAAATACAAATGAAGCTTCCATTTCACCCAGGTATATAATCCAATGCTAAGTACTACTAGCAATACAAAACAATAATAGGGCTGTATAACAGCTATAGTTGGACTTAACTTTTCGAAACTTGGGAGAAGCTCAGCTAATTATTGAAATTAGTCGTCGCACAACTTCCTTCCCAGTTTACTTACTTCCCAGTTTAAACAAGGCTTCCCATTGACAGTTATCAGAATTGTTTAGACTGGAGGGAGCTGCTGCTGCGGTGTTTGCCTTTGCAGTGCCCACAGCTGTGCTCCATACCCTGACACTGCTTTAACCGAGCTGCATCCACTGTGAGCACAATTTAAAATAAAAATAAATAAATTCAGGAATGTATTTGAAGACAGTAAAAAAACCCAGCTGCTTACCAGGATTGGTTGTACCTAGAGGAATAATGTTTCCTCGTTCAGTGTGTCCAGTTTGGAGCAAGGGGGTATGAATAAGGGCTGCAGGACTGGGTTGTTTTCAGTGTCAGCAAGGGTGGCTTGGTAGCATAGAGGAGCTGAGCTGGAAGGGGACCTCCAAGCCTCACCCCAGGGTGAGGGAGGCTCTGGCTCGCAGCACCCCACGCCAGGGGCTCCTGTTCAGGCTGGGGGACAGTGCTGGGGGCCCCTCTGTGCCTGGACCACCACCCAGCCCGGAGCAGCGCGAGCTGACGGGGTGAGCTGTACCCATGCGCCAAGGATATTCCCACCCTCACACCGAGTCCGATAGCTGCCACTCCCCGCAGCACTGGTGGCACAGAGCAGCTCCCTCAAGCACCCAGGAGATGTTCACCCAGAAAAGCCAGGCCCTGGTGCGGCCGTGCAGCACCCAGGTGACAATGGTGCGCTGCCCCTTCTCGCTCCCACCAATGCTGTGACACCAAATACCAGACCAGAGAGAGCAAAAGCGAGGTTCTCCTACCCAAACTAATAAGGGTAATATAACTGCATCTGGCACTGATTGTCAATCTGTTTTGGCCACTTGGTTCAATACAAGAAAGCACTCTTTTGTTCGCATCTTCATTACCATCTCTCCCATCCGAATGAAGCAGCTTGTTTTAAATCAAGAATTATCTCGGTTCTCTCTGCTTGAATCATTGTTATTGATCATAGCAACTTCAATAAATCCTGCTGCTTACGCAGCGGCCCGGGGGCCCGTACCGATCTCTCCAGCCCTTTGTTCCACATACTGATTCACCTTTTCATCAAGGATTTTGACGTAGCTGCTGCCCTTTCACATTATTACTGCGCCCCACCCAAATAATGATTTTATCATTTAATTCTCTTCTAAACCGCATTTCGTAAAAGGGAGAAGAAAATAAATAAATAAATAAAAGATATGCACTGAAGGGTGGGTAAACATGCACGAGGTGGGGTTGTCTCTCCACATGACAAACACACCCCACACAAAAACCAGAAACATGCCTTTAATTGGGCAGGTTAACATTTTTCTAAAAGTTACTTTCTAGTCCTATCTGATCACTCTGTCAGGATGAGTAATGCAAAACATTCAATTTCTTGTGGGTTTGGTTCCAGTAGTTACTAAAAGCAGCCAAGTACATGTTTGTTTCTAAACTACTTGAAACCTTCAGAAAGTTATTTTAGCTCTGTTTGCGAGCCCTTCACCAGCTCGGGGATTTTACCCGCCTCGGTTTTGCGCAGGAAACCTGACGCTTCAAAACCATTTCTCTTCAAGTCCTAACTATTTTCTCATTTTCCTTGTCGGAGGATTCTTGCCATTTTCCAGGACATAGTTATATTTTAAAAAGTAGCCCACTGCCCCCCCAGGCAGAGACTTGTGGAAACAGGTGCTTCTGAAAAAACCGAAAGACTTTGGCAGCTCTCTGACCTGACAGAGATCTGTGCATTCGTAAGACACAGTGCCTGCTGAGTTCTCCTCAGCTAATTAGAGGACCCGTATGGCAATGAATGGCCTTGACTATAAATACTTCCTGAAAGATCTCTAACAGAGTCAGAGGAAATGGGAAAAAAATGAGATGCAGCTACAGAGAAACTATTTCAGATGTTTCTTCTTTAAAAGGGCTGCTTTTTTTTTCCCCAAGTGGCTGAGTGGCAGCATCCAAGACCTCCACCAACTTCAGTATAAGATGTATGATACAGTTATATGCATTACAATTAATTCTGTAGATATGCCATTAAGATGTTGCTATTAAAGGGGGGCTGGAAGTGGGACACAATGCCAAAGCTCACAAAAACTTCCATCCATTACCCTGTAGTGACCACCAAAAAAATCACGTTTAAACCAACATCCCACTCTCTGTGCTTAAACCTTCCAGTGCTGCTCCTTGTGCTCCTGCTAAAGGCAGCAGCAATACTTCTACCAACATCAGAGAGGTAGGTTTTACCTCAAAGGTGTGTTATCCTTCCAGCCAAGAACTGAATGTTTGGAGAAGTCTTCTGGAAATCACAAAGGCCAGTTCAGCATTTCCACTGCTTTGCAGCTATCTCACATTTAACTCTGTGGATAACAGGAGTCAGTACTTTATGAGGAATAATGTTTTACCACTAGGGTTTGTGTCTGATATTTACTACACTGATATGAAATCGATTGTATGTAAATTTACTGATACATACATACCTATTGCTAATCTTAAAATGAGCTCTGTCAATCAGCCACATAGGAGAATGCAAAACAGGGATAGGGGAAATAACATTTTCTGATTTCCTGTCTCCCTCAAATTTAAAGCCATATAACCAACTCTAGACATAACATTGTATGAAACATCAGAAGTGTAAATATCACAGACAAAAAGAAAATAACTCTTCTTAAAGTGAATCGAAACATTCTTGAAACACCGTGATTTCCTGTAAACAGTCTGATCATTATGGTGCAAAATAATCTCGATTTAATAGAAGAGCTGATTTTATCTTTTGTCCCATATACAAAGCTCATAGCAAATGTTAACATAACTTCAGTTAGATATTTAACATTACAGCCTGCAGTCTGCCTTTGATAAAAATCACCTGCACCTTTGCAATAATTTCACAATCTCTCTCCCTGTGAGGGTACACAAATCCCCTTGTTACATGAACTATGATTAATACACAAGCATTTCCCTGTTGCCTTCAGGTCTATGCGGCACTGCGGGTCACACTGATCTGTGCTATTCTGTATCTGCATCAGCTAAACCACCATGCGAGGCAGCAGTATTAACCAACACCTTTAGGTGGGTTAACTAGGTCTGTGTATAGATCTGAAGGCTCCGGCTGCAATTCCCAGTCTTGTGAAAAACTTTGTTCTGCAGTGTCCACACATACCAAAACAGGGCACTTCATTTAAAATCAGTTTAGCAAAAAGTTCCTGCTGTCCAAGATCTGCGTTGTCAAAGCATTAAACAATCTGCCTGGCCTGGAGTCCTCTGGCTGCCAATGTGCTACCCAAAAAAAGGAACATTTTTGCATCTCAATAGACCTTCCAGTATCAACAAATCTTTAAACTATAAAATCAGCTACTCTAAGGAAGAGCAGAAATAATGTCTACATTGTACCACGCTGAGGTACATTTTTTGTAATTCCCATTTGAAAAACATACCAATTCACTCTAAGTACAGCTGCTGGAAACATGTTAATAAGAAAAATAAATTAAAGCTACTCACAGAAGTGTACCAAGCCCCTGAGAAAGATTCTGTTACATACACACAACTTGGAAGCACTCATAGGGAAAAAGGTGCGTCCACTGCATATGTGTGTTTGCACACATATAGAGCTCAAACTATTGCCACTGCACCATCCCCAGCTCCCGCAAGGTCACATGTGATTCGGTATTTTCGCTGCTAAAAAGGAAAGAAATCCTACCCTAATGACTCCCATGAATAATCTACTGTAGCACAGAGACTGGGGAGGGAATATGTCCATCATGCATGGAAGGAATGCAAGAAAGCAGCATATAAATGGCTTACACAACATGCAAAGCTGAAAAACACTCCAAGTAATTTCCAAAAGTTTACGATTATCCTGTAGGCATTAGGGATTTCTGTGGGCAATTGTAGATTTTCACCCCTTCCCCAGTTGATCTGTATCATCTTTGATATTTTATTAAAATGCTAATCACTCCTCAACTCAGTATCTAGAAAACCCACTTGCAATATTAACCTCTATCTATATGAAAAAAATGTGAAAAACATGATCTACCCTTTCCCTTCCCCCAGTCATGAGAGAACTAAAAAATGAAAAGGACATGGTATTACTGCTACTGTCAAATCATTACAAATCATTTGTAATAAGCAGAACCACTTTATAAATACTGAATAGCCAGTACAACCAAAGGGATGTTAGATTTTTTTTCAGTCCATTTCTCACAGTGTTTATTCACTAAGTAATCCCAAATTTTTGGCTTCCTCTGTGTCAATCTTTGGGAAAAAAAATGAAGGTGTCCACAGTGATTTTATTATAGGTTTTGTTTCCTAGTCACCAGTCATGCCGGCATACAGTATTTTGCATGAGCATTCATTATATGATACCAGAGGTATATATTGATTTAACACTTTGCTTTTGGAAAAGCCCAACTTTTAGCACAACATTACTAGCTATTTCACATTAGAAAAATAAATTTCTCCGAAAGTGGATAATCATGAGAGATTTGCTTAACAATACTGAGTATTTTTTTATTTCAGAGGATTACAAAATTAGCTTTTTCCAGAATGGAAGGGAAGTTCTTTTCTAAACAATTTCTAATTTTGTCTGGGCCAAGTGAGCTTCCAGGCATACATATAACATATATGTATGTCAGATAATACCCGACACTAAACTCCCACTGGTCAAGCTGACCATTACTCTGTCTTCTTTCTTCCTGGCTCCAGTACTGCATCCCGTAACTCTGTCTACAGAAAACTAAATCAAGAGCAAAATAAAGGAGTTCGGTTTCTATGATCTTTTTCACAGATCCAGGGGAATAGGGAATTAATATCACTCATGGAATCACACTCCTTCATCTTCCACCATCTCTTATCCTTCAGATCACCCCTTACCTTCAAGAAGTTTGAATTCTCACTATTTTCCTCTATCAATAGTGATGAAATATACATGATTAGGGACTCTGTTCAGCAGATGTAGAAAGTTAACCTTCCCTTTTTTTTTAAATACTTCAAACTGACAAAGGCAACTCGCCCAATTTTCAAAGAAAAAAAGTGAAAATTAAAATATTATAACTAAGGAAAAGACCCAGACAAACAAGTCCTTGGCACAACAGAGCTCAAAGAGCATGGTAGCTAAAGGCATACACAAAAGTAATTCCTCTTTGAAGGGTGTCGGTGTGGTTTCACCAGTCAATATAGACCTAATCTGCTAATAAATTCTTCTACAAACTTTATAAAAGAAAACTTGGATTGTATACATTTTAAAATGCAAGGAACTAACTTATATACACTGTTAATATACAAAAATAAGACCTTTTTTTTTTCCCCCAGAAAACCATGGAAATTACAGGAACTTCATATTTCTGAATATCGAGAAGTGATCAAAATATTTCCAAAGTGATAAAAATACTGATTTGGAAAAAAAAAATATATCAGTGCTTTTGTATAAAGACTTTAAAAAAGTGTCTGAACTTATTTTAAAAAAAGGCATAAGAAGCAGCCAGCGTACAGTTTCCCCTTCTCTATTCACCAATGGCTAAAACTGATTAAAATAATGGCCTTATTTTACTGCTTACTAAGATTTTAGGCTCCAGCTACCAAGGAAATTTAGACCTTTATAGACCTGATTCTGCATACTACCACATCCCTTTGCAGACTTTTGTTTATTTTTTTTCATTCTTTAGTAGTCAAAAAAGAAATTAAAATTATTTGTATTCTGATAACCCACAATAGAAATGTGTGCGTAGAAATTGGCTTCCTCTGGTCAATATGTCTGCGCACTGCTAAAAAACACTACAAGAATTGAAGCAGAATGTCACTAGCATCGTATGTACTGCATGAATTCTACTGCTAGTCAGATATACATATATATTTTTATACATATTTCCAAAGGGAGGAGAGAAATATAATCCTGCCATTCACACTGAGCACACACCCAGGTTTGCAACAGGGAACCTGTCATACCATAACTGCTTCTCATACACTTAAAAACTGACAACAATAACTATACATGACCTGTAAGGTACAAAAGGCTGTAGTCCCCCTAAATTGCATACAAGCTTTAAGTGACAGACACATTATTTTATAGTTAGAATAACTGCAATATTTTTAAGACCACTGACTTCGTTTAAAAAGAGCTTGTAAGACGTACATACAGAGACAGATATACCTATGTATAACCTCAGCAGACCACGGAATAACACATTTATCTTGCCTTTTGTCTTCTTCCAACATGTTGTTCACTCTTATAGTAATGGATGTTATGGTTATAGATGTTCTTACAAAAGACAATGAACGAAAAACAGCTGATCGTCTCTTCCATTCTAGTGAGGTTTGTTTGCTGACTGACCGCACCTGTAACAAGTTTCTAAAAGTTCAGATAGGGAGCAGCCCCTGAAAACATACAGTGGTGACTCCAGGTGAAAGGCATTTATTTGTCTCCCTGTTCAGCTCCTCAGAATTTGAGAGTTTTTCTAACCTCAGATTTCTCTACAGTGGGAAAAGCATAACTTGATGGAAGGGGAAGTGCCTTATATATAGGTCCTTTTGTTTATAAAAAAAAGACAGAATAGTAATTATTTGGTGTGACAAATATTCTCCTTTTCTTACCACCCAAGCTCCTTCTTTTTCTCTTTTTTCCTTTTCTTTTGCTTCCAAGGCAACCAGACAAGTGTCAAAATTGATATATAATCATGATGCTTTACAAAAAAAGAGGTTACTTTTTATTAATATTTAACTCAGGTTTCATATTCTTAGATATTTAATAATGTGAAATCTTGCTTAAGTGTGAACTGTCACACCACCACAAAATTTAAAAGGTGATTAGTTGTTTTATTGTAACAGATGTGCAGCCTTCTGGGGTTCTAAACCTTCCTTCTTCAAATGCATCATCAACCTGCACAATTAGCAGGAATGATTAAAGAAAATTCAATCAGAGCTAAACAGCAAAAGCAGAAGGACTTGCTTACTAATACTACCATCGATATATACATTGTTTTATGCAAACACTTCAGAACATTTAGATGCCAGTTAGCTCTACAAGTTTGAGTCTTTCAGTCTTTCCTTGATTTTTTTTTTTCCATGCATGAAAAAAAATGCAACCACATTACTCTGGAACTGAAGAAATCATTTGCATGCCTAATTAAATATAACATACATGTAATCACAAAAAGCGAGAAAGAAAAAAAAAGAGCTTCCTACCCGTAATAAGGACTGGGATTCGTCCTTTGCCTTGCTGTCCCCGGATCCAGGGTAGGGCTGGGTGAGCTGTCCAGCTTTCTCCCCCGCTCCGGCTGGCACGCCCTGCAGGAAGCCCTTGCTCTCCACCGCCAAGCCGTAAATGGGCCGCGCAAGATGGGCAGCTTCTACATTTGGACTATCCCTTAAAGGCTTTGGCTGCTCTTGGCCAACAGACACTGGGGTCAATAAGCCTAGACTGGTCTGTGTGTATGACGGGCTCCCCCTCAAAATGTCTGTTCCTCTCCAGGTCACGTTGCGAAGGTCATCACTGGGACTGTCAGTCCAACCTTTCTCCTTGAGCACTTCCTTATCTTCTATCTTTTCCCTCTTCACTGTGCTGTCAGATACAGCCTCCCCCATTTTGGGGTCCGGATTAATCAGACTGTAGACCTTGAGGTCAATTTTTGGCTCCTCCTTGATAGATGAAACGCCATGACTGTCCTCCCCATTGGCTGTAGTGACGTCCATCTCCTGACAGTGCACAGTGTTGAAGTGCTCTAGTAGTGACTGAGTGTCAACAGCTGTGAAGCTGCACTGACGGCATTTGTAGCAGTTGTGTACTCTCCTGGAAGAAAATGAGGAGTGTATTAAGGTGAGAGCCTCCCCTCAGCCTTCCCTCTCACAGTATTTCTACCTACCAAGATGAAGAAAATAAATGGAACTTACAGTACGATTCCCTCTAAAGCAAGCAGGTTTACTTTGGTGTCTTATACAATATGGGAAAAAATCCTGCTGGTTTTTCCCCCCATGCTTTGCAATGATCTTGTATTGCTCATTCACACTCCACTGCATTATTCTAAACTTCATATAATTTTCACTGGGATTTTGTGTTTTTCCCTCTTCACTGTGCTGCAATACACTTTTCACTTTCTATTGTGGTAGAAACACTGAAGTAACATATTTTTTCAAACAAAATCAAATAGAAAAGGATAGTTTTCTTTGTATAAAAAAACCACTTTGTATAAAATACCACCTTGTATAACATAAATCTATGCTAGAAAGTTCAAATGCTTAAAAAATGTCTTTGTTTTCCACCTATTTAATATATTTTTGGTTGACAAGGATGATTTTGAAGGGAGCTCTGGTTAACTTACGGATAAGAATACACCAAAGGACAGAAGGTTGTACCCAACAGATAGTACTTATTTGCTCTCTATGGACTTTTTAACACAACTTTAAAAGATGCTGCTCTAAAGAAAAAGCAAAATAGTTGGCTGTGTCACTACATGATGTGTTTTCCTGTCCAATACAGAAATGCTTGGGTATAAGCTGTGGAGCAGCGCAGAATAATGCGCCTTCCTGGTTTTATTCTAAAAGCTTATATAAACTATTGCATTACTAAATTATGTAAAGCATATGTTGCTACATGAAAACAACATGTTACCCATTTACTGCATCTATCATAGGAACAGAACACTGTTTATGAGCTCTATAATGCTATTATGAATAATTGTTTATAGCACAGGAGCGGTCAGAGCCCTCCATCAGGCTCCAGGCCCGGCTGCACCCAGCCTCGTACCAACACAGAGTAAAATACTGTCCTTGCCCTTCATCCAAACCTACATAGCTCTGCGAAAGCTTCTCCCTACAGACACACTCACACATCCACACCCCAGGCATTAAGAGTCACAACAGCATCTTTAGCCAAGCTAAAAAACGAGCCTTTCGCTATCCACACAGGACAAAACTTGTATGAGAAATCTGTTACTGCCCTGACAACTCCAACTGTTAGAATTAATTCTTCTGAGGCCAATTCTTAGTCTCAGTGAAGTCTATGGCAAAACTCCCATTGACTTTAGTAAGAGCAGGATTTGGCTCTCGGTGCATCTCTAGAACTGGAATGATACACAAAATGTCCCTTTTAGAGTATTATAGTTTAGAAGGGACAACTTGCCAAACTTATTAAACCCCTTTGTCTTCCTTCTTTTTCTTTTGTTGGAAAAATAAACCATATGTTATTTACATTGTCTGATTTTCTTGCAGTTGTGTCAGCACGCACACATGAGTACACATTCAGATTCAAGCTTTTTAGCCCTTGTGCAATATCAGTTTTCTTTTTGCCATTTTCTGTATTTATATTCATTTTAAGGGACTAGATGGGCTCATTGAGTTATGCAAAAAATAGAGTCAACTATTCTCCACACAGCCTTATGGCAACAAAATCTACTTGTGGGAGAGCAAGCTGTGGGTTAAAATCCTGTTCTGGCTGTGTTCCTTTTTCTTCATTCTACAATTGTGTTTTATTAAAATCAGCTTGTCTCTCAATGTGACACTAATATATTCTCTCTTGCAACTTAATTCTTTTCTAAACCAAGCTTAATTCTCTTCTGGAAAAAAAAAAAAAAACAACCAACCAACAAAAAAACAGAGTGCTATCTGATCAAAACCATTTTACAAATACAAAAAGCCAAGTTATAAAGAGGGTCAGCCCTGTAAAGGTGGGATACCATCAGGGAAGTCCAAGTTAGACAGGGGCTAGTTATCTTAAAAGCCAAGTTAAACAAGACACCATTTGGGGCTAATGGCTCAACCACATACCCTCCCCACGTGAAAGTTTATCAATCCTTTGGGAGGCTACTTAGCCCTAAGTGTCTCTTGTTTAACTTGACTATTTCAATAGCTCACCCCCTTTCCTAACTTGGCTCTCATCTACAGATATCACACCTCCAAACAGCTGATCTTTTTCTGCCTAACTTATCTTTTTTTTTTTTCTCCCTTCCACGCTGGCTAAATGTTTTTGATCAAGAGCAATATACACCACAGGAGTGATACCACACTTCTGAGGCCACAAATAAAAGTTGAATATTAGATGCAGTTGTAACTACATGGCTGAGGCCCAGATAAAATCACCTTTATTACATTAAAGGTTTGTTCATTTAAATTATTTATAATTGATTCAAAGAGAGTCATATAAGCATTCCTTCATTTTTCTGTGAGACTGTGATAGGCACTGTGATATGGAAAAGACAAGGACTGATTTAGGTAGATAGTAACCCAGCAGGGTTTTTTTTTCAGGACATATACTTTTCTAGCACACATTAAAAAGCAATCTCTGCTATCGACATTATAAATCTTCATACTTTGCATGGGTTTGTCCTGTATCTTATTCCATCCCCAAGCTCCAAAAAGTAAGCTAAAGTTTGGAACTGTCCAGTATAAGTCACAATCTCAAATAAAAAAACAGTAACTATCAACAGCTATTAGAGAACTTTTGAAAGTTGGAAACTTTTTTTTTCCCAGAACAAGGCATAAAAAGAAAATGTTTTCATCTCTGTTTTCACCCCACCCTGATAGCAATCAAGGAAACAAGTTGGCAACATTTGATTTCTTTTTAAACTAGAACTTAAACCTACCCCATGTTTCTAAAGACCCAAGTTATACCTAGATTTGTGCACAAAGCTCCTCAAAGCTAAGCAACAAAATCTTAAAAATTCCAATTTCCAAGGTACACAATAAGCACTCCCGTGCATTACCTGAAAGTTACACTTTACAGCTAAACCACAGTTATACCACCTGAAATTCTGAATTCATCAGGTGCAACACAGTGTATTGGTATACAGCTGATCAAAGGAGAGATGTTTGAGGAAAATCTGTTATGGAAGAAAGCGATGTAAATGAAGAAGGAAACAGCATTCTCCTTTTTGTGATCTTGCTTTTACACCACTCAAGCAAACTAACAGCAGGTTCAAGCCATTAACTGACATTATCTTCAGTGTGGCATTGGGATGGCAATGTCATCCAATCCATTGATGTCACTTAGCATTATTATTTTCACTACAAAATAAAAGACCTGATTATTCATGGACATTAAAATATTTATGGCCCAAACCCAAGATTAAATGTCAAGGAATTCAGGCCAAACCTTTGCGGCACTAGTACGTTCTGACAACTTAATAAAAATCCTATTGTTACTTATTTGTACCAAAATGTACTTGAATTGGGTGCTGTAAGATATAAGGATTTTCCCTTGCAAAATCTTGAAGTTAGAGAGATTAGATGGGGGTTTTTGATGGATATAATGTTCTTTATTTGAGCTTTCTAATAGGCTCTGATACTCCTGACACTAGCCAGTTGTTAATTAAGTCTTGTTGACATACTTCTAACTCGTCTGAGTATTACAAAACACTATCCTCTACAAAACAAGTATTTTTTTTAAATTACCTGAAGACATTCCTAGGCTCTAGGGCATAGAAAATATTCTGGATGAAGGTATGGCTGTAATATCACTTCCATTTTTTCGCATGTTTTGAATTTCATTACTAATATAATAATTACTAGTATTTCTCATGAAGAAGCAGGCTTATAAGAAAGTTTACTTTTGGGATGGGTGCTGCACTCAGGCTTGTAGGGAGCATAAAATATTCAGAAGGAAAGACAGTGAGCAAAGCAAGCAAGAGAATTCAGCAGAGGTCAGAAAGGGGAGGAGAACGGGCAGAGCAGAGAGCAAGGCTGAGATGAAAGGAGAGCAAAAGCCATTGGCAAGAGCAAACAAGTTCAGAGCAGTGAATTAGGGTGTCAGGAGGATGGAAAAGGTCCCCACAGCTGCTGCTATTGTTCAGTGAGTGAAGGCTCCTGCTCTGCCGAAAAAACACGGGAGCTGGTGGGCCTCAACTTATACTTTTGCCCTCAGTTGGCTTCTCCGGGGAGTGTCCCAAAGGCTCCACATTTCCATAATCTCCACATCTAAGACCCTGTTCCAGCTTCTGCTGCCTGACAGTTCAAGGGGGCAGCCCTGACACCCCTGTCCCCCACGTGCAGCCCTGGCACTGGGGAGGCACGAACCCCGAGTACCCCTTTGCCTTTTACCCCTCTACCCCATTTATCTTTAAGAGGTAAGGAATTATTTAATTTGAAATTAACTCAAAACTAATTTCTAGAAAGAACCCTACATAACTGCTGTCATCCACATTTTCTAAAATAATTTGTTAGAAAAATTATTCTACATGATTGCCAAAGCTTGTATTTCATTTGAGTCTATTTTCTTTTTATATTTTGCAGTTGTTTAATCAATCACTATCCTATACTTTTTTTTAAAAGAATCTTAGAGCATTTTTCAGCATAGCATTTTTAATTACTACTAGCTCTGATCAAATGCTTTCTGTCAGTCTTTTTTGACAAATAGATTTACATGAAAAATTCTAATTTTTGCAAAAATGACAAAACGCACTGTTCTCCCACATCTTTTAGCAAAATTTTTTAAAAAAAAAAAAGCACTTCTGCAAGAACTGTCTTTCATTTTTAAGAAAAAAAACTAAAATTTAAAAATTAATTGTTTTGGAGCAAGCAGGAAAATAATCTCTAGACTAAGTGATCCAACATGCAAAATCTCCCCTAACACTCAGTATGATTTTTATCTAAATTACAAGCATGGGCATCTTTTAGCTCATCAGAATACCAGACAGTTTTGAGGAAAAACTGAGCTTTGCAATGCACATGAAGAGTACCTGATTCCTCAGAGGTATAATGGAAAATAAGTAGCAGCAAAATTAGTAGAAAATGGAGGCCAATAGACCTCTGGGGATTTATTTGAGTAAGCACATTTTAGTGAGGTTTAAATACATGTAAACTCAAGTGCAATGTGATTCATTAACTTCAAATTTAAATGAACAGCTCTCAAATAATCATGTCAAGAAATACTGAATGAGCGTTAAGTATACGTTTCTGTAGACATTAAACTTGGACAGAACCACATTTGCAAATTCTAATACTGTTACAAATAAATGGCTGCAAAGGAATAATATTGGGACACAGAAAATTTTTAGCTAGGAGAGATAGTGAAATTGTAGATGTAGAGCCAAAAGGAAACAAAATAAAAAAGAAAATAAATTAACGATGCTATTCAGGCATGTAACTCAAAACCGAAAATAATCAAAAATGCAGACAAAAAATACATGAACCAAAATACGTAAGTAGCGTCTAAAGCCAGCTCTGATACTCACATATTATCAAGGGTAAACTTAAATACATGGATGGCAGAACACTTACTGCCACCACATTAACGCCTAGTATTATGTTTACCATTAGAATCCATTCAGCTCCTTATTATATAAATGGGCTGGTTTTAAATATATGTGCATGTCTAGCATTTTAAATACATAACGTGGCATGACAGCTTTATTGAGATAAAGTTCTGATGAAGCCACAGAGAAGGCCAGCTAGGATGTGAACTGACTCCACATTAGCATGTTTCTGTGTGCCACATAACTCCCTAACACTACTGTTCAATAGATGCTCTCCTTTTTTAAATCTGAACTATTCTGTATCTTCAGTTCATAAAATACAAAAAGTGAAAGAAAATACATATCCAATACATGCAAAACTTCTATTAAAAAAAAAAGGCCTGTTAACAATAATAAAAATAGAAACTATAATGTCCCCAGAAGTCTTTCTTTCCACTTGTTTTAGTTTGATAGAGTGAAAACTAGGTTATGCATAGAAAAGCAATAAAACCTGGTGGTGTTTGCCATTAGAGAGCACCTACCACAAACAGAACTAACTTCTGTGATTTCAGAGAAGATGCACAGTGGGGGAAAACAGCAGCAGCACGCGTAGAAAAGAAACAAAACTCAAATTTAAAAGGAGAGGTGGGCAAGAGAAAGGTAAAGAAGTTGGCAGTTATGGGGATGTATTTTGCTTTAATTACACAGCATCCTCAGAGTACTCAATAATGTCATAGACTGAAGGCTTAACAAAATACATTGTTTGAATGTCTTAAACAGAATAGCCTAATTTTAGACAAATGAGTTGAGATTCGAACGCTTAAGCGTATCTCCTGATTTTCCAAAGCGCAGTTCCCTGTGACAACTGCCAGAGCCACAGGGTGCTGAGCCCTCCAAAGGAGAAGCTACTGCTACCCCGTCTCAGACTTAGCACTTAATTTTGAAAGTCATGGCTTCTCCTTTCCTTGGGAAAAAGGTTTTAACTACGCGTGCTTGTTAAAACTTAAATTACCAGCTGCAGCAAAATAAAAGTGGTTTTTTTTTCAGTCAAGGAGCCATTTCAATCTTCCAGTTATTTAACCACTAAAAAAAGATCATGCCATGCCCCAGCGGCGGACAAAGTGCTGCCTATGGAGTTCTACAGCATGGCTCAAAGCTGCTATAATAATGCTTGGAACTTAGATACCACTTTTCATCTTCAAAGCAGTTTACAAACATTAACTAATTAATCCGCACAACATCCCTCAGGCCCACTTGGATCAAAAATGGGGCACTGCATGCTGGGACCTGAATCCTCCGTGGGCCCTAGCTTCAAATTAAAGATGAGCAATCTGCTCCTTTTTTTTTTTTTTTTTTTAAATAGACTCCTGATACGTTGCCAATGCAGCCCTCTGTTGGGCAACATTTGGATGCCCCCAGCTTTAATCTCTATTAAAGTATCATGCCCCAGTCTGCCTTTGTTAATTTTGGATGTCTTGGAATCTGTTAAACGTGGCACAGTTTCTTGAGCTTTTAACAAAGCTTTAGCTTTGAAAATGCATCTTCTTTTGTCTTCATTCTAGCTGGCTTCCATGCAAAGATCTTTTAGATGAGATAGATACTGAGTTTTCCGTTGTTGTTGACGCATTAGCCTTAACTATTAACATATTCAGCATGATTTTCTAATATTTAACATCGCTTTTACAGCAGCACATAACTGTTGCTCTTTACAAAGCCTAAGTTACAGCTCCTCCTCTGATGTAAACTGGACTGCCAGTTTACAACAGCCCAGGAACTGACCCAAGAAGTTTAGCAGGGAGTTAGTTGGCTGCCACTATGACATTGTGTCAGACTGAGTCAGGAGACTGGCTGCATCCACCTCCAAATAGGAACATTAGCATTTAAAATAAATAGAATGACACTGTAAACCAGCAACATGAAAATAAGCATCTGCAAAAGGATCTTGGGGGATGACATCAACAGACAAAAGAGTGTCTGCTCCCAGTGTGAAACCAACACCAAAACAGCAGTGGAATGCTCTTAAACTAATTATTGCGTTGCTGGACTTGGGAATGGAAAATACTACAAAAAGGTAGTACATTGAAGCACTGTTATGGAGCATGAAAGGATTCATAGTCTATCTTGGAAAGTAAAGCCATTTGTGTTCCCCTACTGAATGAAGATGCCAGCTTTCTGGTAAAAAGCCTAAACTAAAATAGTACCTAAAAGATTCTGGGTGGAAAATACTTGACCAAACCTCAAATATGCTAGAAGTTCAGCATCTGCACACAAATCCAAATCTCCCTTTTCTTTGCACAGGTTTAAACATATAATTAAATCCACCAACTTAGTTGGTGGTTTTCCAAAACAAAGTGGATGTTGGATCGGACTCTGGCTGTAAAGATTTATATCTCTATGCATTCATATTTTGATTTCAACTTTCCTCAAATGTTTGGGGAACAGTGACATTTAATTAACGAACTAAGGGAGGGCTGTTCGTTTGGGCTCCTATCATTAAGCATTTGAAACTTCACTGTACCTGTAGTGTCGGGAAATCTCTTCTTCCACCTGGGTGGTAAAGTCACATTTGGTACATGAGTGTTCTTTGTTCTCCTTGAGCGTCAGCGGCCCCTCTGCCCCTGGCAGGGCATTTGTTTCTGGTTTGACATCAGATGCTTGGGCTTCATGTGCATTCTCATAGTGGAGCAGGAGAACATCCACGTCAGGAGTGGAGAATGAGCACTGATGGCACTGGTGTTTGACTCTAGAGCTTCCTGTCACCCCTGGAGACAGGTGCAAAAGCAAGAGAGCACAGTGGGAACAATTACTTTTTCTGCAAGCAAATGGATAAGTAATTTCTCCAAGGTGCTTTTCTGGGCTGCAGAGGCCTCGGGGACAGAACTGACAGTGCTTAATGGTACATTTATGAATGTTGTGTAGCTGCTGATAGTGACGGAGAAGTGGGCCCACCACTATTACATCTGGACCATGGCTCTTTGAGTACCTAAAGTCACAAAACTGACAGTTGTAGCTTGTCACCATGCTGTCCTCTGCTCCTTTGCTAGTCAAGTCTTTCTTTTTTGCCACACTCGCACCCTTTTCTGTCTTTGTCACTAACTCCCCATCTGCATTTTTGACTAAATCATTATGGTTAATGACAGATCCCCTAGAAAGCTTATCATTCAGATCTGGGTGAAGGCTTCCTGCCTGGCTTCCCCCATGCTGTTTGCTGTAATGTTCTAATAGTTTCAATGAGCTGGACGATTCACAGCTGAAACTGCAAAATTTACACCAGTAGTAACTGGTTGTATCGGTACCATTTTGTCTAGAGGAATCTATTGGCTTGATGGGCACCGAGTATCCAACTGGTGTATCATCTCCTGCTTTTACAGTGATTCTGTCTTGCCACTTCCCCAAGTCTCCAGAATCACATGGTCGAAGAGTAGGACTGGATTTATTGGAGTTTTTCTCTGAAGTTTTACCAGAATCAGAGGGAAGGGCTGCTTTCATTTTGTTTGGGTGAGTCTGTAAGAAGTGTTGCTCTAGTTCAGTGGAGGAGTTGCCCATGTAGGTGAAATTGCAGAATTTGCAGCGGAAGTACTTGGTGTTGCCTTGGCAATCTGGAGTTTTCCGCCCAATTCCAATAAAGGTTCCACCTAAAGTAACCTGTGAATAAAGAATAAGGTCATTTAGCTCCACTGTAGATTAGCAAGGAAGGAAAAAAAAAAAGAGAGAGAGAGCAATTAATTCGTAAGCTTCTTTCATTAACCATCACCACCATTTTCATTTGTACTAATGTAGTAAGATATCATACACATACCCTCATGTATTTAGCATTTAGCATGTATTTAGCATAGCATTTTGAAATGTTTCACATAGCTGAATATATATTCCAGATTAATAATAAATGTATTTCTTTGGGGAAACTGAGGCACGCATACACAACATGATCTTAACTCAACATTCTCTGATAGAACTATTCCTTCCTTCACTGAATTGCTAAATCATGGCATTGATAGAAGACCCAATAATCAGTTCCCATATCCCAGAACACTTTGACAGGAGACTTTGCTGGGAGTCTATACCAGGTGTGAAACAAAAGAACAGGTCCTCAGTCTTT